>NC_051172.1:101522100-101589600 GCF_013339725.1 Rhipicephalus microplus
AGTACCGGTAAGATACAGCTGTTTTATACCTTCCTCTTGAGGAATAGCGGCAATCTACCTGTCATAATTTGAGAGTGCTTGCCGAATGTGCTCCACTCCATTCTTATTCTTCTAGTTACATCAATCTCGTGGTTCGTGCGGTGGTTTCGTTCACATGACATATTGCAAAACTGGTATGGTAGGACATGACTGCATGGCGAAAATAAGTAGCAGACCCTAACGCGAAAATCATGGCATCCATATCATGTAATGTCCTCTAAATCATGAATAGCCATATGCTCATGGTGCGCTCGCGGTCTTTCACTAGCTTCACATATACCAAATTTGGTTATACGTGACGTGAATGGATGACGAAGGTGCATGACTGCTGCAAATGGGATAATCATGACATGCATGTCATGTAAGAACATTTTTACCTGCCACGCTCATCATGCGCTTGCGGCTGTTCACTAGATGCACATATACGAAATTTCTTATTGTTTGTCACGAACAGACTACTAAGATAAATGAAAAGTTCAAACATGATAATTATGACATGAGTATCATGTAAGAACATCACTACATGCTACGCTCATAGCACGTCTGCGGCCGTTCGCTAGCTTCAAATATACCGAATTTGGCGTTACGGGACGTGAGTGGACGTCGAATACACATTCCAGGCACAAGCATGATAATAATGACATGGAAGGCATGTAAGGCATAATTTCTATGCATACTACTGCTGGGGCTTGTATTGCAAACGTTAGTGGCGCCATCGTTACGCGACTATAAACAACACACTTCCATCTTATCAAAATACCTGAGTGCGAAGAACATTTCCACTTTTGCTTACTGCGTACTACATCTATGCGCCTCGTAACGTTGTCGTGATTTTAAAGTGACTTATCAACCTTTCTCCTTTGTGCTTCGCATATAATCAATTCCCACTGTACGTAGGATCTGCCAATTGTTTTTGTTACATGTGTAGATTAACAGATGGCCAGGCGGTAGTGATTACCGTGAACAGTAGGCCATCAGGCCCGCGAAGAGCATGAGAACATGTTGAGCCCTTTGCCCAAAACGAACTGTTTTTATTGTTTCCAAAACGCCCCACCCCCCTACTGTCCCAGGCTTGCGCAGCTCAACACAAATATCAGCGCCGCGTCTGGGCGCTGCATTTGAGCCAACATTGTAACAGTTTTCCTCCGAGAAATCTTCAGAGTGGCCACATGGGGACTCCAGCAGAGATTTTGATCAACGGTGACCCCCAAGAAACTGTGTGTTCGGGTGTAGCAGACAATTTATCTATCATATCTTATCACCATTCATGGTGATAGGATATGACGTCCTTGCTTTTCGAGTGAACGCAAGCAGTGCAGATTTTACAGGAGAAATCTAGAGGCTTTGTTCTATAAGGTACGCCCAAATAGAACCCCAGATAGTATAATCACTAGAGCATAGATGTTTGTTCAGGTGAGGAACCAACACAATTTTTTGCCTATATATACGTATAATGTAATTTTCGACGTTGCAAGCAATCTACAGTTTGTTGCGCATAGAATCTTCTTAGCACGCTCGAGTAAAATTGAGCAAAGGTTGCCCTGTTTTGCTTTCTCGAATTCGCGTATCACTTCCAGGAGCTGGTGCCCAACAGCGCTGTTCGGGACGAAGACATCCAGCCCGGTCGTGTTACTACACCGCGTGAATCGAAGCGCTCGAAGCAGCTAAGTGCAGCATCCATTAGCGATAACGAAAACACGTGAGAAGAACCGTTCACGCGCGTCGAATGTTCGCATTACGGTCTGGAGTTGCGGGTGTATACAATAAAAGAATAGCTGCCGAAGAAATGGGAGGGTCGGCTGCTGCAGCATATAATGAACCCGGGGCTTTGGCAAATAAGGGAAAAGAGAGGGGAGTAAAAAATAAGTCCGAGAAATATCGACAGCGAATGCGAGGCTGCCGGGGCGACGCGTGCATAGTGCCCGGAGTGCACGTGGGCGTCGCCCGCTACCTATACGCGCCGGTACAAAGTGCCGACGTGGGATGGCGCTCGCGAGCTCGCTGAATCCTTCTCGCACTCGTGAAAATGCGCTATTGTGGCTCCTTGCTAGCCTCGCTATAGCGCCAAGCTTGAGCAAAGAAAGAAAGAAAGAAAGAAAGAAAAAGAAAGAAAGAAAGAAAGAAAGAACTGAAACACGACAGAGAGAAATAAATAAATAAAGAAACGAACGAAGAAACAAAGAAAGAAAGAAAAAGAATTGGCGCGACTTGACTCGCCGGCACCTGGCTGAGCAGTAAATTGTGAAAGGGGGGGGGGAGGAAAGGTATACAAGTCCACTCGGCTCGTGATGCTTCGAGAGGGAGAGAGACGAAGAAATAAAGAAAAAAGGGAGCAACGGGAGGAGCCCATAAAATCGGAAGCGCTGTCATATAAGCCACGGCCTAAAGGCATTTACGCTTGTGCTTTGGTCGCCGCCGCGGGGCTGACTGATCGGCCGCGGGTGATCGCATTTGCTAACAGCGCACGCGATAAAAGTATGCGCGCAGCAATCGAGCACGTTGGCTACGCACCCTCCCGCGCCCTCTTTCTCCCGCTCTCACAAACAGCCAGTCACTAATGCATAGAGAAGATACGCGCCTTCCCGCGCGCAGCAACAAGCGCGACTCTGTGGCGAATTGGCGGAGCCCATATATAAATATATGGCGCCACCGTACAGGGATGGCGAATTATATATGGCCGTATGGCGTTACGGCGTTCGCCACTAACCTGGCTGTGCACGTGGTCCTCGATGCGGCCGAAAAGGGACAGCCTTACCGAGAAATGAAGGCCCGTAAAGACACCGTCGTAAAGCGAGCAAGGAAATATGAAGCCCAGTGCGCGGCCGACTGGGAATAAGACGCCGCCCGCCTTCTCCACTGGCTACGCGTTTATGCGGTGCTTAACAAGCTGCAAAAAAGATCGACGACGCCACGTGTAAGTGATGTTGCCGTTGGCAGGGTGCAGTAATGGTCGTTGGGAAATGTGATCTTTATGAACGAGCATACTGAATAAATATGAAGGGGAGAGAGAGATAGACGTTCCACGCTGTGAGACGCTCGCCTTCTGGGCTGATTAATTTCATTCGATATAAAAGCATTAGATCGCGATTACTGCGCTGTAGTGAATGCCTCGTACAATGTGCTTTTACATGCAGCAGTCATTTGTTACCACGATAAAAAATCGTTCAGTTGGATCAACACAGCGAGATCCCGAACGACCTGGTGGCTAGATAGTACAAAGAAATAAAAAATAAAGAGTGCCTGGTGCGCCCGAGCGTATGGGCTCCCATCAATGCATTGTGCGTTAAATATAACAATAGACAGTTATTTCGCGCGTGAATATGAAAAATAAGTGCTTGCTTGCAATGAACTGCTAATATTCATCATCCGAGAAAACATTTGCGACGTTTTGAATGAGTGATCGTAGTTACGCTGACCCCGTCACTTATGCATGCAAGTATAGGTGAGAGGGAAAGAGAGAGAGAGAGATGAGATGAAGGAGGGTAGGTTAGCATCCGGTTTGCTACTCTTCACTGTGGAGGAGAAACAGGCGTTGGAGAGACAATGGAGAGAAAGAAAGCTCGCATACACAGAATATTTCATGCAGGCGTGAATTATGATGCGATGTCGACGAACGTGTCAAATTTACGTAGCACCATTTCAAAACACTCAATATTACGTTCCAACAAAGAAAATGAATTAATGTGTTATCTTGTGCTTGTTTCAGCAATCAATTGTAATTTGTATGTAATTAAATACGTCATTATTCTGAAGTAAGTCGTTTCGTTTTGATGTAGAGAGAATGAAGTCATAGGCTGCTGACGAGTGCACAATCAGGTTTTCGTTTATATAATTTTGAGCAAAGAAAACTAATGCTTTTGACGTTGGTACTGGAACGTGGCCTGCCGACCGACCCACCGAACATCATAGGGCCTTCACCAAAGTGATCGGCTATGGTCACACGCAGCACACTGAGGTTAAGTCAAGCCATATTGTCGATGTAGAAGGCTCAATTCATCTAATGAGCAGTGTTTTTTAGGCCACAAGTTGACACAGCTAGCATTAACGAATTGCCAACACAAACGTATAGAAACCGACCATGAAGGGAATATAAAAAAAAAACACAAGAGACTCACACAAATATGCTCAGTCCAGACTAAAAAAAAAATGCTTTCGCATAAAAGGGACGATAAACAGAACTGTGCTTGTACCTCCTCTATGAGTGCATTCCTCAGGTGCCTTTTGAGGGTAAGCTATTTGAAGACTTTCAAAATGACGCCTACATTGATGCTTTATTCCTAGAGTGATTCGTTAGATTAAAAAAAGTATGGTTATTTTCTATGTTCTTGAGCTGACAAAAATAGCAGAATATATATATATATATATATATATATATATATATATATATATATATATATATATATATATATATATATATATATATATATTTATATAAATATATATATATATATATATATATATATATATATATATATATATATATATATATTGCATACTTCTTGAAACACATTATCCCTGCAATCAATGTGTATGTGTTAGAATACAGAACTCAAGATTGCGCAAGTATATTCGCGCATAGACATTTCACGTAAAGGTTGTTTCTAATGTGGTTTTAAAAAAAAACAGTGAACTTTAGTACAAATAATTATTGACCTAATCAATTCAATTCTTAATATTTGATTGAATGAGATTTGGAACGAACAAACTTAGCGCGTCGTAAAACACACGCTAAGGTCTACACAATCGAGCGATGCAGTAGTCCCAAGAGCTAAGCGATATGAGATTGTGCCAGCCGGTATTGAGAAACGGGTCTGCAACTCGCGAAGAAGTTCGTACTTTACTTGTACATCTCTCCTTCGCGCTGGTTAGAAGATGCTTCCTAAATTCACGAGCAAGAACTAGCCCACTGACATGGGTTTCAATGGTGGGATTAATTCTATACTGCACCTTCTACACACGCGACGCGTTACTGAATAAAAAAAATGCTGTAATCACCAGGCTATCCGTGAATAAGGCTGGCATAGTCGGGTGTCCCCATGGAAACACGTAGCGTGAATATTTCAATCAGCGTCCTGCGTTTCGTAAAAGGGAAGCGCTGCACCAAAAGCAGAACTTCACGCGAAAGAAAAAGAACTGAGCGTGGAAGGAGGCCACGTGTGCGTGCTTACAGGAGCAGGCTTTTTTCACCTTCTGCACCACTACAGTCCGGCAAGAACCTTTTCTTTTTACTTGTTGTAAACTTCTTCATTCGATCATACCCTTCTATATCGAGTTTTGGAAGTTCGATCGTGCTATAGCTGCTGCAAGAAAAGAACATAGCGGAAGATCTCTCGGCTGCGCGAAAGAGCCACACTTTTCCGGGAAGGAAATAAGGCGGCTGCAGTTTCATTCAACTCGGAGCCACTACAGATTTCGCACAATGCGTCGCGATAGTGCTAGCAGCGCTAGGACACATACAGCAGCAGCAGCAGAAGTAATCTGGTCAGAGGAGCAAGACAGACGCAGCCTACCAATATAAATATTAATAATAAAAAAGACAAATGTTGGAAGCAAGCACTTAGCACTGATGTGAAGCAGATGTTTACGGTTTCAGTGTATTAAAAAGAAAACGGATGCTTCTTTAAAAAATCAAGCAAAACTTCCCACCACGCTCGCTTGCCCGTACGAATCGCTTTTTTTGGCGTGGGCACCGTTACCGATTACATGCACAGCTCCCAGAAGAAGCGCATCCAGCTCATGATGCGTGTGGTAAGGTATATACTACGTTTGCGTAAGTAAAAACAAGAATACACACACACACACACACACACACACACACACACACACACACACACACATATATATATATATATATATATATATTACGTGAGCGACCCTATTTGGCCAGAAACTCAACCATTCTTCTTTATGTAACTTCTGTAACGACACCCGCCAGAGAAAACACAGTCCTGAAGCCATTCGCACGATTGGAATCTCCACATCCGGATTGTTTGTCTCTTCAAGATACGTACTGAGGCCGGCATCTGCGCTGTTTTTTTTCATGGCATTTTCATTCACTCTTTGGCTTTTCTCGCTGTATAGCAGGAGAGCGAGGAAGGCCTAAGAAGGAAAATTTGAAGGAAAGTACGAAATTCGGTACTTTCTCCTTTTCACTTGAATCATTTTACGCTACAACTGTGTGAGGGTTTTTTTCCCTTTAGTATACTGCCCGCATTATCGCGTTGGGGCCGACGCGAGAGCGCATCCACTCCCGATAATTGCTTCGAGATTTCTTTCCATCTGCGAACTTCTTGCGAGGAACAAAAGGAACACGACGAAAAAGAAAGCGACGTTAAACCGAGGCGTCGCCGAGAAACAACATTGGTTATAATAAGCATTGAACTGAGTCTAGAAATAATTTTGTGGTGAAACGCACGCTTATCAAGGCTAAAAATGATTGCTTTTGTATGTTACCCCAAAACTGCAGTAAGCTAATCACATTGCTAAATGACTGTCTGCATGTATTTTTTTCAGATCGCGTACGTTCGTTCAAGCTTATACGCCGGAATTAACGTGAAAATTAAGCGCCGGTTACGTCACCGGGCAACGGTAGCGTGCGCTTCCTGTTCTTCTATTTACGGTGATGACAGAGACTGTAAAGTCGATGCAAGAATGTACGGCTCTTGTGAAACAATGCGTTGTCTGCGAATCTGTGTTTAGTGCTATGATTTTCTCAGAAAATGGGTCAATTTTGCGCCACATTTTGTTAGCGGGAATTAGAGTGCTGCTTGCCGGCCACTTTCACTGTGAGAATGTGCTCACAAAAAAAGCTAGACCCTCTTAATGTGACATTCAAGCAAGAAAAATCAATAAACTGTATTTTGAAAGCTTTTTTGTCCGCATATATACTCATTCTCATTAACCAGCCACATTCGCAAAAGTCATGTACAGCGTCAAGATAGGATTAATAATTGTTTTACGAAAACTTGAGGTGTAAGATGTTTTCGTGAATTCGGGCAATTATAATTGGAGACTTGATGTAATTGTTTTTTAAGCTTCAAAGTTTAATTTTGACTTGTGCTTATTAGCTCGTTGACCACTCCTCCCTTCCCATCAAAAAGTATTAGAGTACTCAGATATACGATAACAGCAAGTAATCTTTCATTATGATTACCGAGTTTCCTCTTGCATGAGGTGTGTCATAATCATATCTGAGGTTCAAACGCGTAACAGCACCAATTAATGTGTTTCCTTTTCTTAATTTGACAAATCGTTGAAATGCCCCTCTTAACCTGACCCGCGCCTGACCTCGCTCACTAAATGAGTGCAAGTGACAAGGCGTAGACGGCACCCGTCACCGCTGCAACACGCTTGCTGCAGCGGTTCTCTTCGTTTGGCGATGCACGCCACGCACAGTATACACGCGAAAAGCGTGGCTTCCGGATAAAAGCGGTTATCGCCACCGAAAACACCGCGCACGCGATTTTCGCTTCCACGACGCTGCCTTGTAGGGTCAAAGTGGATGACCTGCTTACTCGCACGCAACACTTCCAAGCCTTGACTCTATAAGCCATTCTTTCTTGAGTGTTCTTGATATTGACGAGCTCTCCCTGCTTATATGTGCTACGTCAGGACTGGTCGGAACTTTCTTGTCTGAACAAGTGCTAAGTAATAGCTTTTTTGTGAACACCGGTTCGTTAGTTCTACCGACTGAACAGCATGAGCACCTGTCCGCTCAAAGCGAAAGAGAAAGAGAAACGTCGAAGTGCAGTGCTTGATATAGACGCAGAGATTGAGTGTTCTCGCATTCTCTAGAGAGCTTAACTTTCACGTACAGGGAGGCTTTGCGTACGCAAACACTAGCGATTCGCTGAGTCTAATACGTTTATAGTTTCATGCACCTGTATGTGTTTACGCACTAAAATTATCTGCACGGAGCTCTCCCACAAAAGCGGTAATCGTTTTTGCATGCCTCTTCATACTGCCAGGATGCATAAAAAGTCACTACTACAGCAAAATAAGTTCAAACCGAGGTATCATACTGGTGCAACCTGAGTCGTGCAGATAATCACATGTTCAGCGCGAATCTTCGAGTAGCAAAATACCAAATATCTTGAAGCGTGCACTGTGACTAGCATTTGTTGCCAATGTTTCCTTCGCCTGGAATATTAGTGACCCCCACCCCTTTTCCCCCTAAATAAATTTCTGGTTATGCCCCAGCAAGGCACTATTTAGGAGGCTCACTGGAAGACGTGGAAGACTTGATGAGAGGCAGAGCTAAATCTATCTAAGGAAGCACAGACCAGTGGCGTAGCCAACGGCGGATTGTTTCGAGCCTACCCTCCTCCCCATGAAATGTTTCGCCCCCCCCCCCCCCTCATCATTTATCCACCTTTTTAGCGTGGCTTCGCACTGACATGATTTAGAAACTAAGCGGTGCAACTATCACAATATATGATTTCTTGGAACTTTTACAAAGATGTCTGCGTATGAAAAAACGTATTGCAGTGTTTGTCAAGGCTTTGGTACTCTGTGAGATTTTGGGCAGGAATCTCGGCCGCTAGCGTCACCCAGAGCATATGACAGTGTTTTTGATGATTAGTTTTTTTTTTGTTTAATTCTTTTTGTGCTTGCGCTGATGACTTCATCTTTTCAGCGATCGACTCATCTTTGAGTGCTTCTAGAAAATTCGTCACGTATAGAGCATTCGTCTTGTGGTATAGTCACACTCGTTGTGGCTTCTGAAAATTTTGAGCTCGTTCTTTTAAACGCGTGAACAGAGAGACGACCAAGGCACCAAGAACTTGGTGAATCCCTTTGCCTGAACTTTCTTTTCCAAAAAGCACACATGTCTTGCAGAGAGCTCGCTCCTGATATTTGGAATACATCAACTTGGAAAACATTTGTCGCCAGTGAAATTGGAACTTCAGTTAGCGCTTACTAACTGAGGAAAATCTGTAGTTCGCGCCTGGTTTCCACGTCGCCATTAGCAAACGTCGTCTAGTCTTGTCGTCCAGCAACTCTGCCATCTTGGCGAGTTAAACACGTAAAGATCGATGTCGTGTCAGGAATCGCTGTTTCCGTGCATGCAATAGGCTTCGAGTGGTTTTCAGGAGTTCTTTCGGCACACTAGCCGTATTCACGCAGGGCAGAACTACAGCTGGGAACCGTTTCTTCGGCTGCTGTAGGCTTTTCACCAGTTGTCGAGTGAGCACTTCGGCAAGCGTCATTTCTCGAGAAATAATCATCAAGCGTGAAAAAGGCTTAGATGGCGTTCGTTTGCCGTCGCCGGCTGTGCGCTGTCGTCGTTTCGATGGTAGAGACGCCTCACGGCGCGAACGCGAAGCTCCCGACATGACATGGGCCCGACGCGCTCCGGTGTTCCCTTTAACAGTGGATCCCTCCATATCTCCTATTACTCAAGGCCCGCTCGCAGGTGCCAACTGCGCCCCAAAATACGGCACAACCCTCGATGTCAGCGCGTTTTTAGAGACTGCATATTGTGCGGCGCGTATATAGAGTATTAGAGCAATTGTGAAGCTCCGCGACCAAGTTGGTGCACTCCATTAGGCAGAATGTGGATTACAGTTTCATCTGACGCTTTATCGGAGGCGTAATCTTCCCCACTATTCGCCGCTGCTTGTGAAGGAGCCTTTCGCATCACTGGTCGAGAAAAGCGCGATCGGTCATTGTCAGCCCGACGCGTGGGATACGTAGGGCGCAGCGGTCTTTGGCCGAACAAAAGAACACGTGCTTTGTCTCCCCATATGCTTTCCGCGCGATTGAACCTGCCTCTTGGACGACGGTCATTCGCTACGCCATCAATTGCCACTGACCGAAGCACTGAAAAGGGCGCCACAAAAGAGCTTGGCTCGGAAGTGCCTGGATTACTTTCAGGTATACTATAGCAGTGCTTCGTACGAGGGATTGTTTCAGCAGCTATTAGGAGTTCAAAATGAGAAGTGATGTTAGAGTAAGGAAGGTAGCTCTGTTAATGTGCACCTATTGCCTAAGCTGCCGGAAACATACGAAGTTGACTGCCATTCCTCGCAAAAGGGCTACTGCAGTCGATATTATTTTTTCGGTTTTCTTCTTTTTCTGCCCTTGCGTCATGCGTTCTCCCACGCCTCGTTTTCGTCTGCAAGGTTTTAATCGTTTTATTATATCTTGTTACATTACTACATTGGTGATGTTCTCACAATCAACATTTAGCAGGGTATGTGCCCACAACATTCTTTCGCGAAACACTACATTCTCTTCATGCGCACCGGATGACTTGATGATTCAATTAGGTAAGCGCTGCTGTCGAAAATCAGAAGGTTACGATTCGAGCACACACTTGTTTGTTCGCGTAAATGAGAACGCTGTCATGGTAACACTCTAGTTGGAACATGCTCTTGGCATAGACGCTGGACTCTTGGAACGCGCACGCTACCGCAAAAAGTACGACGGGTGTCATTCACACTGCATTCTCCCCCGCTAGCCTTCCTTGTCAGAGTGCGAGGGTCAGATTCGACGAACGCCGACAGCTGACTGAAGGCACTCATGCACCCCTGCTCGCGCAGGCACAGGGGACGCGAACGCGAGCGACGGAGAGCAGCACGGGCGAGCGCTTAGAATTTCTCTAGGCTCGCGTCTGCTTGGCCCACCGTTTGCACATTAAAATCTTTCATCGAGTCATCAACGTTTTTCCTGAACACTTACGCAACAGGATACAGAGCTCACAATTACGATTATTTATATAATTTGTAGGGCGCCAGAGCTTTGTCAAGCCGCGGTACTGCGGCTTTTTTTTTCACTACCTCCATATTTATCAAGCGGAAATAAAATCTGATTGATTGATTGATTAATTAATTCATTCATACATTCATACATGCTACCAAAATGTCAATCGTTATTGATGCCAGATTAGTTTTACCCCTCATAGTACATCAAAGTTAAAGAGCGTTCTAGCGCACCTGCCCTATCGACTCCGTAGTAGTGAATTTAAATCCTCGACCTAAGAAGCAGATCCTCGCCGCCAGTAAGCCCTGGTTCGTTAGCATGAATGGGTTACTGTTTGTAAGAAGCACGCACACAAAATGAACTATATACGTCACTTTAAAAGGAGTGAGTATTATTAGGTATATATATATGACAGCCCAGTTGCATATTCATATCATCCTTCAAGTTGATTTGTTTCAAAATATGAAATCCGGAAACATGCAGAATATTAAAATATAAGACTATGTAGTACAGTTTTATCCGGTGTAATCAGTAAAAAAAACATCCTCGATAAGCACAGCTCTCAGAGAGAACACGAAATTATGGCCAAGTCTTCTTCTCCGATCACCATCCTTATTTGTCGTAGGAGCATCAGTCTCCGAGGGTGAACCCACTGTAGTAAAGCTATCTGAATGACGCAAGAAAACATGGCTGATTCAATTTCGCTTCGCTCGACTCTTCGAGTTTTGCGACAGCGCTTTGGAAGGAACGTCCAAGTGTAAACGGCACAGCGTCGGTCCGCGCGCTTCGACTTCGGCGAGGCCGCGGAGCAAGAAACGAGAAGAAAAAAAAACATATACGAAGAATCGCCATGCACAAGTGGAAGGAACGTTTTCTCCCGGAAAGCTAGGCACATCGCGAAGCTTTTCCTGTGCAAACACGGCACCGAGGCCGGCGCAGAGGTCTCAGCGGGGGAGTGCGCCTGCGGAGTGGGTTAAGCGGGAGGCTGCGCCCAAGGAGCCGCTGTCGCACAAAAACACAAGGCAGCTGTTTCGCTGCGGATGTCGGCGATAGAGACGTCCAGCCAATACTACGCCACAGCACCGCCGCTAGGAAATCTCGAATTCAGGAGTCCACTGTCCTCGGCGCCGGGAGCCCCCGCTACGCCGTATTGATTCCCTCGGCGGGATCTCATTTCGGTCCCGCCAAAGGGACTGAGAAAAGGGGCGCCAGGATAAATAATCGGCCAGATTCGTGGTGCCTGCCGGTCTTGCTGCCTACCCATCACTCGACTTCAGACCTCACGCTGCCCCAGCCCCTCTCCCGTTTTTTTCTTTGAGCCGAAGACCCCCCCCTCCCCCCCTCCCTCCCCCCAAAAAAATACCGCACGCAAAACGCAATGGAGTCGAACCAAGATGATAGTATACGGCTCTAAGCGATGACGGAGAAAAGAAGGATGTACAGAACAAAAAGCGCCTGGAGGCCGGCCGTGACTTCAGATGGAAAAAACACACACATGAAAACGAAGACAGCCCGAGAGTTTAAAAGACCGCAGACGTCAAGCGTGTAGTCACTACTGGATGTACAACGAGGCAGCTTCTAATCGTACCATCATGCAAGATTTATGTAACGAAAAATGGGCTTTTGTCGTTAACGAGACCGAGACTCCATTTCGGAGTATGTGTGAGCAAGATTTATGAGCAACGTGTTTGCGGAAAAATAGTGAGAGAGAAAACAGCTAATAGAGTTCTCGCAGTATTTCATAGCCTTGTAATATTCAGGATATTACTACTTGTATATGCGCTATACATTAGATGTCCTATTTGAAACCTTTATGCAGCACCCTTTAAATATTTGTGAATATCTATATAATGAACACGACAGCTGCGTGAGCGAATTACGCATCTTCTGTATGAAGGCCATCGAAAAGTCGTCATTTGTCATTTTATTTCGGCGTATAGTTTTGCCAATACGCCGCTTTCAGTAATTTGGGCTTTAGTGCAAAGAGTTCTAACCACTAAAAAAATGTTATATATATACACTCAATTTTTTTATTTTTACTCACAGAGCTGACCATTCCGCGAAGAAGTAGGATTGTAAGACCAGCGAATGCTACATACTTAAACTGTGAAGAAGGTCGCATTTCTGTGGGTAATGTACGCACGGTGCTCTTTGCATGCCAAACACGTAAAGGGAAGATGACGGTGCCATCACGTTGCTTCCACAAATGCTGCCGGCGTCTCTCCTCGACCAGCTGCGAATATTCCGACGACTTCGTTCACGACCAAACCTCCCCACGTGGGAGGCAAATAAGCGCGATTAAGCCAAAGCGAGAGGGCGCGTGCTCTCGCTTTAAATACACGACAGACTACGTCGGACTGCTGCCTCTCTCGTTTCTCAGAGAAAAGCTGGAAGCGGTAGCATGCAACTTTTTTCCCTCGTGCCCATTATACCCGCTGGTATAAAGGCATTTTCGTTTGTTTTTTTTTTCATGGAGGGGCCTGACCCTGTTTTTTGCGGCCACACCACTGCTGCATGCAGGCAGTTACGCAATAGCAGTGCCGTTAAAGGGGCACGAAGCGAGAGCAGCGCCGAGCGGAAGAGTTTTGACGACCCCGCATTGTGGCTGAGCCACCCGAAGAAGGGCGCACCCTGCAAAAGAGAAGAGTAAGAAGACGAAGAAGCGCTTCTCTCTCGCCGTAACGCGAGATCTCCGCGCAGTAAAAACGACTCGGCGGTGGATATCAAAAGCCGCGGAGCGAGCACTGATGCCCAGGGGAATGCGGCTGGCGAGCGGCCAAGAGAAAGAGCGGTCACCGCAAAGACAAGGGCGGCGACCCAGAAAACAAAGTTGCCGCCGCCGCCTCGCCGGCAGCAGCTCTCTCCAACTTAGCGGAGCGAGCGGAACACGAAACGTGAGGAGAAGAGGAGCCGCTCGTGGCACAGGACAAGAAAGAATGTAGGAGAGCAATAGGAAGGAAAGGGAAGAGATATTCGCGCAGGGTCGCATCATGCTATCAGGTCACGTGCCCTCGGAAGCGAATCTTACGGGTTGACGCTGCCCTCCAAAAGACGGGATTAGGGAGCGTCGGGGATCAGGAGGCGCCAGCGAATGCCCTCCACGCCGCTGGGGGATTGCAAGTTTCTCCTTGAGCGGGCCTTCTTGGTGCGTACGCGCTTAACACAAGGCTGCTCTTCGCTTAAGATTAGAAGCAGCACAAAGGACGGACGCCGGGGGAGAGCGATGGACGCCGACCTCCTACGTTTCGACGCTGTGAGACGCCGGCTACCACAGCTTCTTGCCGGACCCCTCCTGCACCTGCTACATTTAGCGACGCTATTCCCCGATTAAGCGTCAGCGTCGATGTCAAAGCGACGCCACAGTGTGCGTGCTTTGCATGTGTACGCGCGCTTCGATCGGAGCTTGACTCAGTTAATCGTAAACTATGTTAGGCACTTCCGGTAGAAAAGTCATTGAGAAAAGAACGGAGAAAAATGACAAAATGATAGTAAGGAAGCCATCGTTTACTCCTGAATGCGCGCTGTAGAGTCAATCAAGGCTCGCGTAATAATGTAGTGGTACCGCAAGGTATAGGCGTGATCATATTCGACCCTGAACCGTAACGCCACTTATAAAGACATATTATGTGCAGGGCTTCACGAGGCTGTTGCTTTTACGTGACGAATTTCTGACTGAGAATTTCGCACATGATGTACAAATTATAGATGTCCAAAGTTTACCCAGAGTTTCTATTCTTTAAGATTTCGGCTGAGAAGCGAAGAAAGCTGTTGAGCAACTTCTGCCGCACCACGCAGACACTCTTGCCGCACGAAGTTCGAACACGACAGGGAAGGCGCTGTGTATAAAATTCGTACTTATGGAAAAAAAAGTTCTAACTAGAAATCGCAGATAGCATGCAGCAGGCCCTTGGAACAGTGATCAGTGCGTTCGACTGCCCCGCCGCGGTGGTCTAGTGGGTAAGGTACTCGGCTGCTGACCCGCAGGTCGCGGGATCGAATCCCGGCTGCGGCGGCTGCATTTCCGATGGAGACGGAAATGCTGTAGGTCCATGTACTCAGATTTGGGTGCACGTTAAAGAACCCCAGGTGGTCGAAATTTCCGGAGCCCTCCACTACGGCGTCTCTCATAATCATATAGTGGTTTTGGGACGTTAAACCCCGCAAATCAATCAATAAATCAATCAAGTACGTTCGACTGCACACACGCGCGTTAGTTGCTGCATTACGTGCGTGCTTATAGCTCTTTAATTAGATGTGCGACAGTGAGAGCGAGCCCTATTTTGATACATTCCGCGCCCAATCTTAATGCACGTGGTGCAGTATCCAGGCGCCAATTGGGGAGCCTGTATAGCATGCAACATTATCCTGTGCGTTTCTAATTTGTTGCCGTGCTATACGGTTTACTGAGTGAAGATAGGTGTCAGAAAAAAAAAAGTTATGCCCTCAGTATTGTGTTTCATTCATTGACAAATGTGGTCATGCAAACCATTTTTGTTTGGGGATTATTGTCATGCTTGCGTGCTAATGAATGTTAATGCTCATAATAAAAGAAGTCTTCATCGAATCGAGTTCCATAAATAATAAACTGAAAATAAAAGCCTTCTCACTCGCCTTTTTCAGTGTTTCTTAGAGCATCGTTAGGTGCGCAAGCAGATTCTTGCAGGTGGTGCCCGTGAAGGTGGCAGCCTCAGTGGCGGCGACAACGGTATCAACGAATCCGACTGTTGCGGTGTGAGTGCGCAGCACGGAAATATCGTCAGCTTTTGCCAGCTTCAGTCAATTTCTCACTTTGCTGACGTGTTCTGAAGAATTAAAGATAAATCACATGTGAAACTGTAGACGACGAATACTACCTTCTTAGAGTTTCCGAGGCGGCGCGATCACTCGTGGTTCAAGGATGGATACTTGTGTGGCAAATTATCTGTACGATACATCTTGTAGAAAAGCTTCGCAGCAGTCGTCACAATTAATGCGTGATGCATTGCCATTTAACAGCGCCAGATTTCATCCGTGGCAAACTCCCTGCTGCAGTGGTCTAGTGGCCAAGGTACTCGGCTGCTGACCCGCAGGTCACGGGATCGAATCCGGCTGTGGCGGCTGCATTTCCGATGGAGGCGGAAGTGTTGTAGGCCCGTGTACTCAGAATCGGGTGGTCAAAATTTCCGGAGCCCTCCACAACGGCGTCTCTCATAATCATATGGTGGTTTTGGAACGTTAAACCCCACATATCAATAAATAAGTCATCCGTGGCAAACTCAGTATTTCCAAATTTTACGCTGCTAAGAGAAGATTCAAAAAATTATTTCAGATGTTTTAGGTGCCAAAACTACGATAGATTATAAGGCACGCACTACATTGGAGAATTACAGATTGATTATGTTCACCTGGTGTTCTTTAACACGCATCTAATTTTATTAAATGCATGGAACCTTCGTATTTGAGTTTAACTGGCGTAGTACCTTGGCGCTACGTCAAGCTATCACATGGGGGGGGGGGGGGGGGGGGAGGGAGGGTATACCTTACAGGTTCTTTAAATGATTTTCCTTGATGCAAAAATTATGTTAAGTCAATGCATTTTTGGCTGGCACTGAGAGACGCATATTTTAGTACACGGCGTTCAAGATGCACAAATCTCCCCAACGCTTGTTCTAGGTCGGAAATGCCTTTTCTATATAACACAATAATGAACCAAGATTGTTTATTAGATGCGAAGCAGCTCTTTGACTAGCCTGTGTAACGCTGTACCTCCGTCCGCACCGCGCTCCCCAACCCGCAGGTATTGGTGCGGTGCCAAGTACGTCACGCCTTTCCTCGCATTGCGTGCGCGTTGACGTCCCTCTCTTCCTAGCCTGTCACCTCTCGCCGCTTGCGACACCCGCAAAACGGTCCCTTCCCTCACCCTCCCTCGCCTCGCAAGGCCGTCTGCCGTCGCCTCGCAAGCCAGTGTAAGCTTTAGCACCCGTTGCTTCGCATCTGCACATGGTTCCCTTTAGCCGGAGATGGTCGATTTTTTGTATATAAATTTCCGAGCAAGCTATAAATTTATCACTGGAGTGATTTCTTTGTTTATATCGGGCGCTGTTAAAGTATAAATGAGACAGAGTGTCTAAAAAGCGTAAATTTAATGATATGAGTTAGTATGATAGGGCTGAAAACATCTATTCAGGTATGCAAAAAAAATTTGACAAACTCGCTCCAGCATAGGGGCTGACAGATAAGTTTGCAGCAGCCACCGCTAAGTTATAAAAACAGTGTACAATATGAAAATTAACGTTTGACAGCCAAAAAAAGAAAAAAAGGCGAAAAAAGGTGGGAAGAAACATCAACGGGTACACTACATCGTTGTATACCATATCTAATCGGGAATACTAAGACGAATGTTGTGTCAGGTTTTTTGGGTTCCTGTTCTGGACAGAAAAATTTCTTTTCATCAATGCCAAACAGATTAATGCAGTAAACTACTTGGACTAAGGATATGTTCGCGCATGTTGGAATTTATAAATTTATGCACCATTTGTTATTTTTAATGAAGTGCCAGCTACTATGCAGCGCCGGTTTTATGTGTTTCTATCACTCGTGCGAGCGATTACGATGAGGGAGCTAAATAAACTCGTAGAAAAATTGATGAGCAAGATAATATCACTGAAGGCTGGTGCGACTTGAGTAAAACACTGTTGTTTGGAATCAGCCTCTTCTATTTCAGCATGCAACATAATTTCAAAAACACGAAGAGAAGTTGAATGATGCCTCTCCACGAATTTGGCGCATATTTCACCTGTAAGGAAATCATGCTTGTCATGACTGAGCATGAATAAAAAGAAATCAAATGTATCAATGAATGTAGTGTCAGCACAGGCCAACGCAGCGGCACGGAACGCGCAGTAACAGAAAGACACAAAACGCAAACAATAGCCACTCATGGTTGCCTGTATCACAAATTTCTGCCTATGGCATCTGGGAATCGCGCCTTTCGGACAATTCATAACAGTCAAGTAATCGCGAACTTGAGCTTAGCTTTGTAGGCTCAACGAAAATCAAGCTGTATTGAGTGACCTATATTTATCTGTTATGAGGAGCAACCCTCACCACGACTTCACGACAGTTGGCCATCGCCTTTTTGTCCACGCATGCATCGCTGAAAGAGCAGATGGAGGCGAAAATTTGAGTCTTCAGCCGAGGAGGAATGGAATACTCATGCGTTTAAAACCTTCTATTTTTTGTTTAGATTAGGGGAACAAAGAGGAGATTTATTCTGATTGTGTTTGACGTCGTTTGAAGCAAAATTGAGGTAGTCGTTATTGTTGATACGTTAAAATTTGTGATCGTTTAGCGACTACGGCAATCAAGCTGACATAAATCATGGACACTACAATCACAACTCCTGCTTGTAATAGACGCTACTGCTTTATTGGCCCCTGTTTGAAACATAAAAAATACCACTCAGAATACTCATCCTACTCGCACATTTGTTTCGCATTGCTTGACTAGAAACTGTGACTGGGTAAACAAACGGGAGGTTGACATAGTGGCCAGAAAAAAGGCGGTATATATATATATATATATATATATATATATATATATATATATATATATATATATATATATATATATATATATATATATATATATATATATATATATATATATATATATATATAATATATATATATATATATATATATTATATATATATATATATATATATATATATATATATATATATATATATTATATATATATATATATATATATATATATATATATATATATATATTAATTCTATTTCTG
Organism: Rhipicephalus microplus; assembly: GCF_013339725.1. NCBI lineage: Eukaryota > Metazoa > Arthropoda > Arachnida > Ixodida > Ixodidae > Rhipicephalus > Rhipicephalus microplus. Next base: position 101,540,632 of record NC_051172.1, read on the forward strand.
CCATAAAGCAGTACAAAGCGCTCGTGCTTCATCGCGCGTACGATGAAGAGTACGTCTATGTCACTTGAGTGTTCGGATGAGCAGTGTGTCAAAATGCCCATCTTTCTTTTATGTTATTCACGAATGATAACGTCCAGCGATCAAGGTATAAACATCCCAAAAAGACTTCAAATGATGTGCAAGAAAGTGTGAAGATTCTCACTACATGATTTCTGTAGGTGATTGAGCTACCCGATTGTTATGATATCAATAGAACTGCTCAAATGCAGCAGTTTCTGGCCTGCCCTGTGAGTCTAATCCAGCCTTTACTACCATCATCGTCATCGTCTTCGTCATCGTCATCAGCATCACTTTTTACTTTGATTAAATAGTTAACGCTTATGGTGCTTGTAATTGATAGATTGATGGGTGGGTATTAACGTCCCCAAACCACCATATGGTTATGAGACACGCCGTAGTGGAGGGCTTTCAAAATTTCGACCACCTGGTGTTCTTTAACGTGGACCCAAATCTGAGCACACGGCCTACATCATTTCCGCCTCCGTTAGAATTGCAGCCACCGCAGCCCGGATTCGATCCCGTGACCTGCGGGTCAGCAGCCGAGTACTTTAGCCACTAGACCACCGCGGCGGGGCCTTTATGGTACTTGTAGCTCCCGCAAAGCACTGCGGGAAAGTCTACTGCTTCAGACATAGATGTGTCGTTAATTTTGCGTTTGATAACAAAATTATTGCCACGTACTTTTTGTCACAACAGCTTATTTTGCGAGCGTGAATTGCCGACGGCACCTTTGGCTGACAAGATATGCTTCGCAGTTCATGATGAGACAAGCGCAAAAATACACACACTCAGAAAGGACACAGACAGGCGCTTACTAGCAGACAGTAACTTAATCACAGGTCCCATTTTCTTTGCCATGTGCGGTGTTACATTGCTAGACAAAAACACATTCACGCAATCAGTACTGCACCTCAGTTTCTCCTCGTCCTTCACACGGCTTGCCACGGACCTGGCCACTTCCACCGCACATGGCAAAGAAAATGGGACCTGTGATTAAGTTCCTGTCTGCTAGTAAGCGCTTGTCTGTGTCATTTCTGAGTGTGTGTATTTTTGCGCTTGTCTCATCATGAACCTTTACCAACACGCCCAACTGGCAGTCATCCTATATGCTTCGTGGGTTGCGCAGCTTAGAAGTCTCTGAAGTGAAAGCTAGTTCTGAAGAGTGGTGTCGGTAAAGTCCTGGAACCCATCCACCTCGCTTTCAAAATTTCTACTTGCCCTGGACGTTCCTCAGCTTTCTGAGAATTATGAAAGTAATCTGCAGAAGAATCGTCCGTGGGAAATTGGCTAAACACATCGGAAAGTTTTTCAAAAAAACAATACCGCAGCAATTGCAGGGGGTGAGACAGCAGACGCCTCTTTTTTTTTCTTTTTCTCCATTTGGGCCCTCTAAGTTAGGCAAGTATTTTTCGCCAACAGGGAAAGCTGTCTGTCAGCCAATTCTTCGAAACAAAACTTGCGTTTACGTAAACGCAGTCTAGTTTTCGTTTTAGTTTCACTACCCCCTACTGCCAACAGCAGCTGGCCCAGAGTATCGATGACTGTCGAGAGGGCGTCTGAGACTACTCGGTATGTAAGTTGGAGCGGAGAACCGAAGCCAATGAAAAGATGCATAAAGCAACCGTGATGCTTCGTGTTTTTCTTGCATAACACGCAATTCTATGACTACACTAATCATCAGAGAAAAATAAACCACCATAAATCTCCCGCCCACAAGGAAGGCCGCAAAAGAAGTGACGCTGGATGACCTGGCGAAATGGAACCCCGCCACAGGTTTTCGTAATGCTCTTTTACCGTAAAAAACGACGCTGAAGATGCTCTCGAAATAAGTAGTCCGCTTTGCGCATGGCGTGCTGACTTAAGTGGATTAAAAAGTTTTCTGTCAAGAAGCGTATACGTGTTGGTGCGTGCGGAGTATTTCTCAGCCTAACGGGTGTGGTTGCGAAATGCTCTCGTGATCAGCTAACGGATCCAAGTGACGTTTATTTACCGTTTGAACTCAATGGTGATGTTCTACCACGCATTCAAATTTCATATGACAAAACAGAACTAGCTCATCTAAAAAAATTAGCTGTGCACTGAAAATATAATTTGGGCTGCTAAGGTTTGATGGCTTTACTATAATACTCAATAAACATTGCGTGAGCCACTTGCTACCGCCACATAGCGGATACAGTTTACTTAGCTTTTGCTCATCTCTCTATCTTCCTCGTTTTATATTCCCTTGCTTGCTCTCTCCATCTCTCCCACTCTTTTATTACAGAGATAAAAGAGGATACATAGCAGATACGTCTTTCTCTCTCGTCAAAAATACTTCTATCCGAAAACATAGTGCAGACGACAGCTAAATGTAAGCGAAAATACTTGAGTCGCAAATATGCATAAAAATATTACCAAACAAAGTTTGGCACAACGATGTACACGCCTTGGAAATTTTGATTCGTAGAAGGTCGTGTGGATGGCTATAAAATGTATTTCGTCACTTATTTATTCTCAGCCAGACATCCGCATTGCAAAGTTTTATTACATCAAATGTTTGCGAACGTTCATGCGTATATAACCCAGCTTATTACAGAATTGGCCGGCTCTAAATAAGCGATAATTGTGTAATGTATCTCTGCCGTCAAGTAGAATAGAACTTAACAATCAATGCGGTATATATCAGAAAACTATATTAAGCAAACTTGTAAACTATATATATATATCTTCTTTTACATTATCAATCTTTGAAATGCAGAATTGAGAGTATGACAGTCTTCAATGATATCAAATGTAGTATTCATAATTCAATCCCATTTGATTCAGCCATTGTAGCTGTTGAACTAGTGCAAACAAGTAATTTATAAAGTGTGAGCATGTAATGCATTAAAGTGGAGAAAGGGAGCGCGAAAACGCAAAGCAAAGGCAGAGAGATTCTAATAACGACCTTTGCGATATCCTAGGAATGTGTTAGCGGGCACCGATACAACTAGCGTCCTCCTGTTTCTAAGGGAATCTTGTTCAAACCTTTACACGATGTAAATCACCGCAGCAAAGCTGCCTTTACAGGTGGCAACAATCTTTGTTTTACGGAGCGCTATCCCAACACTGATGTTCGTTTAATTCAACCACTTAGCCACGCGAACCGCTCTTGCTACGTCCATTAATTTCAAGCCGCTTGTCTCCGTCAAACGCACGTCATAGATGTATCCATCTTGTATTTATAAATTAACGCTCAATGGCGCTGGAGCGAGGACATGAGTAAAGCCAATTGGAGACATGAGCAGTTTGAAGAGCTAGGACGAGGTGATTTAAAAACAAAGACACATAAAACATTTGCAAGATGGTTTAAAAAGAGAATAATTAAGCACCAATAGGTCGAGATGTACCGAATTGATTCAGTACACAGGCTGGAAATAAGTAGTATCGGTCTTTCCACATCAATTGTTAGACGGTGAACAAGATGCGCATGCGGACAAAACGTACAGTCTAGGCTCTTCACTGGTGAAATCCTAATGCTTTCCTACCCATAGTTACATAATAAACCAGTCAGGATCGCACTGACGCGTCGCATCCTTTCAATAATGAAAAATCCACAATCTCACCCGACACGACAATAGTTCCCGCTTCACCGTTAATCCATTTGCGGCTTGTACTCCCAAGTCAAGATAAAAGAACAACGTGTTGGTCAGGCAAAGAGATAAGAAGCTAAAAAGTGGCAGACCACTCACACACAAAAAACAGACAAAATAAAAAGAGGGTCAGCGCACATTCTTTATTGATAACGGCAGACATTAAGGGGCTGCAGAAAGTGTTTGACGCCTAGAAAACAATTACGCGCCTTGCTGTCTCCCTCTTATATATATATATATATATATATATATATATATATATATATATATATATATATATATATATATATATATATATATTTCGTGGTGACCACCCCCTTTGCACGACCATAGACAAGGCGGCGGAGAGGCGACAACAATGACATAGCAGGCTGCGGCCGGCTCAATTTGCCCCACGCTGTATGGATTCCACCGGCAGCAGCCGACTGATGGGTGGCTCGAGGCTGGAGGCGTTATCACGCTTATCGCGCCGCGGTTAGGCTGAAGTCTGGTGGGGCAGAATGATTGGTGGGCCCACCGGCGTCTGGAGACAGGTCGTTTTTCGGAGGGTAAATAATTGCCCCTTGCGTCGCGCCAGCCTACGCTTAGCGCCCCAAGAAGGGCGCTGCCTCACAGCGGCCAAAAAAGCGATGCGCGGGGCCGAACGGGGTGCGCGGGCGGTTGAAACACCAGCGTCTAGCACGAGTGGCTCCGAATGCGGGTAAGCACTACAAATTTTCTTGGCAGCACTGGGTGCCATCGGTGCGTGCATCGCACTGTGTTTGTATACGAGCAGCTCGCGCACTGCAGCGGCGTTACGCGTGTCGCGAGCATCTGGCGCAGCCGTTGGCCATTAAGGATCGATTAGTCAAGACGGTTTAATTCCGGAAAAAAACATGTTGTCCAAATGGTTCACTTCTGGTCGAGCAAGCAGCATTTACGGAGAAGCGCGCTGCAACACTCCGCGGCGCATTTTGTTTCGGGCACGCACGATTGTGCCGCTGCGGCTGTCATTTACGAAGGAGCTCGGTCGCCATCGCTTTTCGCTCCATTGCCTTTATGGGAAAACGCTAAGACTGCGAGCGACAGTGAGCTTTCCGTCTGCCAATAGAAAACAGCGAGGCCAGCTCGAGGAAACGGCAACTTGGAGTGACAAAGCTAATGTTTCAAGAATCACTTGCTGCTGTACAACAAGCACGCCGACTCCATTAAGTATTTTTCTCCTCTATACTTCGAGGACGACGTCGACATTTCATGCTCAGTCACTCGCAGTGGTGGCAATCGTTGAAACGTAGTGAGTTATACAGACAAACAGTGAGTTATACTGAAGTGAAGAATAAGGACGTGTGGTTTTTTGCTGAAGGATAGAGATTTTGTAAGTGCGTGGTAATCACGTAAAGTACGGAACAACTGAGTCGTCATTGCAAAAATAGGATACCAGGTAAAAATATGTAACATGTCTCATTTATAAATACTATGCTATGATGATTATTGATTATTTAAAAAAAGCTGAAACTATGTTACACTTGAAAGCGAAAAACTAGGCGCCGTTTGCTTCATGTTATTAAGTGGCATGAGAGTCCACTCATACTTTGTCTGTCATTGTATGGCAGTGGCGCTCAAAAGAGCGTGATATCCTATTGAAGGTGCCTTTACTCAGATAACCCACCTAAGTGTGATCTCCGAGTATGACAGTGTTGCTCTGGCTTTCAACCTAGAAATGCAACCTCTCTCGGACGATAGTTATAGCGCGAGAACAAAACGACGACACAGAGACAAGAAGGACACGAAGCATACACTTGTCTCTGTGTCGTTGTTTTGTTCTCGCGCTATAACTATCGTCATGCCATACCAACTAGCCCAAGCTCCCACGCCTCTCTCGGACCAGTTGATTCTTTCCCATCGAAACAATTAGAAATATATAGGTGCCAAGTGGTTGGGATCATCAAAAGACACTTCTCGGCTCACAAAAAGAAAAAAAAAGCTGAGCACAGACACAGACTGTCCTCTAGTGCTCTTTTTCGGCAATGTTTCGAATCGTTTAAAATATGAAAGTTTGAAGCAAGGTCAGTACCTTCACGATAGAATGTGATTAGCACAATTTCAAACTCGGAAGTCCCTTTCACCGCTATTTCCTGTGCTGCTAAGCCATCTCTCGGCATGAAAGAACCGTAGTGTACTCTAAAAAAGGAAAGAAAAAGAAAATAAACAGGACTTAGTGAAGTATAGTGACAGAACACACACACACACACACACACACACACACACACATATATATATATATATATATATATATATATATATATATATATATATATATATATATATATATATATATATATATAAATAAATAATAAATAAATAAATAAATATATATATATATATATATATATATATATATATATATATATATATATATATATATATATATATATATATATATATATATTTTTTAAATTGCACAGGGAAGAAGCAATGCTTAAGGATTTCAGTGAAATAAAATTGCTGCTTGTTCTGTGTCGAAACTATAAGAACACGATGAGTCTGAATATGTATATTCATTTTTTATATTCTTGCACCATTTATAATAACGAAAACATGAACCCTTGCAGAAACATAAACAAGGATTCACATCAGAAAAAAGGCAGTTTATCACAATACTGAGAGTTCTAAGGTTGACAGTTGTAGCTCTGTATCACACTGATAAGCAATGTTCCGACAAAAGAGACTTGTTTTCCTGGGGACAACTGCGTGTTTTCGTCATCACTTTACCCGACAAAAACATACCTCCTCGACAAAGCGTTCGCTCTAGCGGCATTGCCTGTGAGGTAAGGATTTTTCTGGTTTATTCAATCCTCTATGTCCCCCTGAAATAATGTTTTCATTAGTTCTCGAAAAGGTTGGCTTTTACATTTTCTAAAGACAAGCTTATTGAAAAAAAAAAGCATTCAAGCTTGCTTTCGAAGGGCATTGCGAGTTGCATATTGTAGAAGTCGGTTTCACAGGGAGAAATGGCTCAACGCTGTAAAACCATCCTTCAAGGGGTAATATCTCACCTTCACACAAAGACTTGTGGCGAGAGTGGTGGCAGCTTGACTCTGAGCTCTTGGTGAAGTCTGCAAGACATGAAGTAGAAGACAAAAAGAATGAGCACTCCAAAGTAACCCCTGAAAAAAAAAAACGCTATGGTACGTATCGCGTCGGCGTCATGACAAAATGCTCCGTTTCTAAATTTTTAACGCTAAGCAGCAGAATAAAGACGCATGTAACATGATACACTGACCTTGTCTTTTCATACACGCAGAATTCTGTCTCTAAAGCAATTTAATTATGTAACGACAGAACGAAGGAAGCAAATATAAATTGAGGATGCAGAGAGGTGAATCCAAAATACTTCCGGTTGGCTACCCTACATTTGGAAGATTAGGGACGGAGAATAGAAAGAGGGAGTAGAGAAGAGAAAGAAAAAAAAGTTTAAAAATAAAAAGGGAAAAACACAAATTTCCATTAACAAGCAATTTCGTTTCATGGTATATCATTGGAAGAACGCTGTCGGAACGCGAGCTACGACAGGACTGTAACAGATACCAACAACGATTCCCTCCGTGCAAGGCGACTGGCGCGGCGCCCCACGGCCGTCAGACCAGTCAGCCGTTGAGAGCTTGAACAAAACCAAACGCTCTCCCAACGCCCGCTAACACGCAGTTTGTCCGAACCACGAACTGCTGCGTAGTCAATTGCAGCAAAAGGTACACGTCGTGTTCTATACGTGAACGACGTTTTACAGTTTGTCGACTCGTCCTTGCTTTATTGGGTGGCGAAATGAGTGGATTACGGTTGTGAGATGTAAAAAGAGTCTTTTTTTTTTTTTGCTGATTTCCGCTCCTTTTGCCGTCTTTCGTTCTACCGCTGTATGCTTGAATTGTTCTCAGACACCACGTCTGCAAGTGCAATGATCGTTCGTGATGGTCCTGCTACCATAGAGCTGGTGAGAAAAGAAAGTTATGCACGACATTCTAATTTAGCTCAAGGCTGATGAAATACGTTAATAGACCTTAATTATTATTTCGCCGTCTACCCATCGCAGCTTTGGGAAATGCGAGGTGCTTTGCAGACTGGATAGGACTATTAGTTAAGGGGCGAACTGAGTTACGCAGCATATTACCGTAAACACAGCTAGCCGCCCAGAAACGCTACGCGAACGCGGCCGAATCAAGCTAGAACTTTGATAGGTTGGTTGACCCATATTAAACTGGCGTCACCCACTACGGAGGGTTGGCCATGTTGGTGCCTTGTTATATATAAAGGCATTTGTTGATAATCTCAATATGCTTAGCAATAGATCGTTTTGAAAACAAGTAATTAGCTCCATTTATGAAAGAAACACTAATGTTGTTCAAGAGTAAGCTTGATTTAGGTAACCTTAGTATTCAATCTCTTTCGTCTCGCGTAATAAATCGCATTCATCACCACAAACACTCCATTGGCTAAAACTTAGTGCTGCAATCCGAGAGGAAAGAACCCCCGGAAGCTATGAATTGAATCCCATCCTTTGGAACGGTTCATCCACAACTTTTTTTTTTTATTGATTGGCAAACAATCTGCATGTTAGGAAAAAATGATGCAGGGTGAAAAGTATCAAAACTACTGGGTGAAAAACGAAGCTTTTCCAATACTGTAGTGATGAATGTGCGTTTTGTGAAACTGCATAAAAACGCAAGAGGTTGTAGTGAATGATAGAGACGTCATGGTGGCCGAAGTGACCGTGGCTGAAGTGATCGCCACTTCAAAAGGTGAAGCGAAAGACGAAACGGGGCGGCGGCGTTCTGTTTCTCGTTCGCGCCTGAAGCTTTTAGCATTTCTGCGTGAGTCGTGAGATCATAATCAGGATCAGTGAGGATGATGGCGCGACTATTTCAAGCAAAACAATCCGTGACACTCGGTGGCTGTAAATCACTCTGGCGCGAAGTCGCAACAAACGAGCAAACCACCGAACTGCCATGGAGCCATCGATAATTCTAAATGGTCCGAGTATTTTGCGAGCGTGTACGTGTGTAGTCGGCACGCATCAATATTATTCTGAGCGTGAAAAAAAGGCAGCCTACCACGACAGTTATGAAGCAAGCATCTTGCATTGCACACGCCTGACGCACGCATTTGCCGTCAGTATACTGACGACAGGCAGCAGGACGCTCACTAACGTGGAAAACGTGGCCGCTTTCGTGCAGCTTTTCCCATTTATTCATAGTCGCATTGTAAAGAAAAAATGTCATCCTACGATATCTCAAAATCCTCATCGAAGAACTAACGCGCCGGCCACGGGCGCTTTTGCCACCATATAGCTGCCAAAACAATGAGGATCTGCTGTCTGCTCAATGTTGGGCGCCCGCGGCACCACAAGTGGCGCTGAGGGCGGCTTTCAAAGTGAACCATATAATGGTACCAAAACTGCTGTGCCTGCCCTGGCAGTTGAAGGTGGCGATGAGGCATCCTGGTGTTGTGCTTAATTTCGAAAGTTCTATGCTAGCCGCGACGACCCCGTATTTCGTTCAAGGGAGACGGTGAAACTTCTCGAGTGCAGGTTTAGAAAAACCTTAGGTACAGATCGTTAGGTAGTCAAAATTATTGTGGAGTCTCTCATTTCAGCGTGCATCGTAATAAGTTCGTGGTTTTCTTTTTTAAAAAGGTGGGAGGATGCCATCATTCCATTTCGCGAAAATACAGCGTAGCTGATGAGAAACCCCGCTGTCACTGCAAATGGCTCCTTTGAGGCTAAGAGGTCAACCATAGTGATGGTACTGTGCGTGTTCATGCTCAGTTCCACTTACGGCACATTGTTCAAACACGGGAGGAGAATAGACATGCGAACTATACCCCTGAGATGAAATTCGACATGCTATAAAAGGGCCCTTCAGCCACACCGAGTCGAAAGGAGAGAGCAGTCTTGTTTTGTTTTTTCTCGCCTTCGATACCCTTCCTAGTCCGCCTTAGAGGAGCTACGGTACTCGGCTGCTGACCTGAATATCGTGAATTCGATTCTGATTGATTGATTGATATGTAGGGTTTAACGTCCCAAAACCACCATATGATTACGAGAGACGCTGTAGTGGAGGGCTCCGGAAATTTCGACCACCTGGGCTTCTTTAACGTGCACCCCAGTCTGAGCACACGGGCCTACAACATTTCCGCCTACATCGTAAAATGCAGCCGGGATTCGATCCCGCGACCTGCGGGTCCGCAGCCGAGTACCTTAGCCACTAGACCACCACGGCGGGACATGGATTCGATCCTGGCCGCAGCGGTCGCATTTCGATGGAGGTGAAATGTTAAGAGCCCCGTGTATGGTGTGATGTCGGTGCACGTTAAAAAACACCCGATAGTAAAATTTCCGGAGCCCTCCACTACGGCGTCTCTGACAATCATATGGTGGTTTTGGGGGCGTAAAACCCAATTTTTTAAATTTATTATTATTATTATTATTATTATTATTATTATTATTATTATTATTATTATTATTATTATTACCACCGCTCCAAGAAGCGCCACTTATTTTTTTTCAGAAAACACGCGGAATGTCAGCACTAAAGATTGAGCCAGTAACGATCTCCTGTAACACGCTGCTATCTCCGCTAACGCAGTCGCAAACGCAGTAAGAGAAGTGAAATGAGCGCATTGTACACGATGGTCATGCGAGAGACAGGGCACAACTGTCATCCAGCTGCATGCCAGAGAGAGCAGGGTAGGAGATAATTCCCAAAAATATCTTTCGCATATCGACCAATCGAGAGCTTATTTCATCATGATGTCACGTGAACAAATCGCTGGCGTCACAAATGTAGCCGCAAAGACGGGAAATGCTGGGAAGGAATAATGCACTCGTTATTCGTATCTTAGAGGTTGTCTGAAGACCCTAAACATTGCTCTAAGCAATGTTTAAACCGTGAATCAGCACCTGGATTGGCACTTGCACTGAGTCGCTTTGGGGCCGAGTTAATCGATTTTGATAGCGCGCTGTGAGATGGGCCATATTTTCGTATTTTTTCTCCCTGGTTTTTCTCCCTGCCTTTCCTTCAACTTGTATATTTTTTCCTCTGTCGCTTCTCGTAGAGCCTTCATTATTCTAGAGCGTATACGCATGGCTTATATAATACAAGATTGAATGATTGATTGATTGATTGATTGATTGATTGATTGAATCATAGGGGTGAAGGAATTGAAACATGGATCACCTCCGCCCCTGATCAGTTCAGTATCATGTTATCTGTGAAGTCGACCCATTTTTTTTTCTCATTGAGGACGCCAGACGTTACGAAAGGTATCACCCATCTAAACAATAACTAGAACAGTTTTCATGTAACAAAAAGAAGTATTAAACATGACACGGTTGTGCCTGCACCCCGTGTTCACCTCCTTTTTTGACAATGTAGCATGTCAGACACAAAAAGCTGTTATACATACAAATATATATATATATATATATATATATATATATGTGTGTGTGTGTGTGTGTGTGTGTGTGCGTGTGTGTGCGTGTGTGTGTGTGGTGTGGTGTGTGTGTGTGCACGCGCTTAACCAGCGCTCTTTTGTTTTTCCCGAAATGGCCCTCTAAAGCCAACATTCGAGAAGGATTACGCCAGAGTGATGATCACAAAAGTTAAATTGATGGCTTCCATCTCTCCGTCTCGTGCTCTTTGTCCTTTCCTCAGAGCGCAAAGTGGGCGCCGGTGTTTACACTCGGGATATTTTGTGCTGCTGCTTCAAGGTTTGGGAGTTTTATTCGACGATGTCTTTGCCAGTTCCGGCCGATAAGTCCGCAAAATGTGCGCCATCAATCTGCAGTGACGCACTAGCAACAACCCTTTTTTTTTCGCATTTTCTCTTTTCGTTACCCAAAGCCGGCAAAAGCAAACACTTCAAATGTAAAGCTGAACGAAGGCGGCGCCAGGAAATGTTCGTAGAGAGCGCGGCGGCCAGCCAAGCGTCTAATGCTTCCGACGGAGAGGGAGGGTACCACAGAGCGCTGCCCAAAACGGAGTCAAAACGTGTCGTGCCAACAGGAAAATTCTACAGAAGCCAATGAAGTAGCAAGTACCGGCGGTCGACTTCCGATGGGGGGCGCTAACGTTTAAAGTTCACCGGAACTCGTGCACGACATATTCGTTCCGCCAACTGCGCCGGCAGCCACTGCATGGTCGAAGCAGCCGCCATCGGTTTGTAATGAGCGGCGCCTCGTTCAGTCATCGAGTCCGTTTTAACGCAACCCTAACCGAGAGTTAAATATTCGACTATTTCCATAGCGCTTTACTAATTACTTCAGTTTTCAAGTTTTTTGTAGTTTATGAAGTTGCAACTCAACGAAGGAGAACGTTTGAAATCAGCACTATCGCAACGGTTAACGCTTATTTGAATAAGAATAGCAGCGCAAGGTAACTGGCCAAAAGAGCTTGAAGAGGCACACTCAGCGCTATCTAGTAGTAGCGCTGCATGTTTTCCCGTTTTTCTTTTGTCCTGTTACTTTGCACTGCCATCAATATTCAAGTCTTCCGAACCAACAAGGCCGCCTTGCCACTTTAATCGGTTAACGCGTTGCATCTGTAAAGAAAAAAATACTAATAAAAAAAAGCATTCCGCTCAGAAGCGGTACGCTATACAACTGGTCTGTGAACAGCGCAACCATGATGCCAGATGGCAACGGGCGGCGTATATTCTCGTCGAAGGCGCCGGGACGAGATTAGCTTATAACCACAACATCAACAGAGAGAACGCACAGTGCGTTATAGAGCAATGTCCAAAACTCGGAGACTTTTCAGCTTCGATTGAATCTGTAACGAATCCTCAGGCAGGATCGGATGTTTTTGTCAGTTTACGGCAAGACTGCGAGAACCCTCTACGTCTATTACGAGTTCTGTTGCTTTCATTTATGTATTCCATTGCTCTGACGGTGTACTTCTCGACAAACATTGATGCCGTCAGTACGAAGTGGCGCCTGAGCACCACAAGCTATATTGTAGTTCGCGCGATGGCGCAACAGTTTTTTACAACTAAGCCCTGACACATTATGGGAATGAGGTGCGCCATGATCTACGCAATATCATCTTCATATCGCACTGGAGAATGGCACAATTTGGCATAAAGTACGTAGCAAATAAAAAAATTAAAATGAAATAAGAGACTATCTCAAGTGTGTCTTACTGATTTTTGTTTTCCCGTATTAACTCCGTGAGCAGCAGCTGCCACAATATATTGTACAGGGGTGTTTCAAGAAATGTGTCGAATATTATTTAAAAATTACAGTGAGGAGGAATCTGTGTGCTAGCATGCGGCGTTTCCTTGAATTTGGAAGAATGCATCTTCAGATGCGCACAAACAATAATTACGGCAGTAGTTATGAAAATTAAAACAATTGAGTTTTTAACCTATGGAACTAGCCGATCGAGTCAAATAGGCGAATTCAAACCCTTCTTGCGAATAGTCCATTGTCACTTTGATTTTTTGAAAGGTGGGCACTGACAATCACCGCGGAGCGATAAAATCTGGCCAATTTTAGCAGGCGAAACCAAACCCGACGCACCAAACAGCGCATATACCATTCACTTCGAAAACGCTCTCAGTGACGACACTGTTACCTCGCATTGGGAGAAGAGGATAAGCGAGCGTTGATAAGCGGCCACGAAGCGAAGTGTCTATAGATTGACGGTTGATAACGGCGAGGGAAACAGTGTCGCCACTGGGCGTTTTCGGAGTCAGTGATAGATGCGCTGTTTACTGCGTCGGCTTCCCCTTTGCCTGCTAAATTGGCCAGATTTCATAGCTCGGCGGTAATTACGAGTGGCCACCTTTCCAAAATTACGAAGTCACTTAGCAACGTTGCTTGATGGACAAGTTGCAACAATTCAATGATAATGTAGTGCAGCGCAAAAAAAAAATTGACGGCAGATCCACGAGGTGAATGATGATGAAATTGGGTGAACCTCCTGGAAGTAATATCGTGAAATTTTCTTCCGTTAATTCGCCCGATAAAATAAAACCATTGCTTTAAAAAACACCTGGCGTCTTTCGTTAAGCAGGTGGCGTCTTCTTTTTGTTTTGCTCTAAAAACATCTGGGGTCTTTTTGTTTTGCTTTTAGAAAACATTTGGCGTCTTTCGTTGGTTTATTTCATTAGTCAACGGCGTTTTGAACAAAAATTTTCATTGTTTAATCACGCACAGGAGAAATCTCACGAGGCACTACCTTGGAGGTAAACAATGGCTGCTACTGGGAATGAGAGACAGCCGAAGTCGGCTTTTAACACTTCTACTTCTACTAACGTTTTCTACTGAAACATGACAATGGCTGCTAATGGAGAATGAAAGACAGCATCATTTGGCTTTTAGTTAACGCGCAAGCCGCGAACTTTTTATAGTTCAACAAAGCACAGGAGAAATCTCCCACCAGCACTACCTTATAGGTCAAAATGTAACACTTGTTACACACTACGACTACCACTACGAGGGACGAACGGGTGCCGCTTTTAAGAAGCTTCGCTCCTAAAAAAAAAACCGAGTGAGAAAGCGATGACACAGCGCATTCTTCCAACTAAAGTTTATTATATTAGGACCCACGTATATATACACAGGCAAAGCAAGAATAGATAAAAACCAGAAAGAAAAATCAAAAGATGAAACCCTAAGAAGTGCCGATAAGTCCTACACGAGCACTAACAAGCAGGATCGTGCAAGATGCAAGGAAGGCGTGCGCATGACTACATTTTTTGCACCTTTTCGACAAAAAGCTTTTGTTTTTGGTGAGTCATGGAAAGGGGGACATGTTAGTGCCCGTGTGTGACTTATATGCACTTCTTTAGATTTCAACTTTTAATTTATTCTTCCCGGTTTTTATCTTTTCTTGCTTTGCCTGTGTATATACACGTGCTTCAAAATCTAATAAACATAATTTGGAAGAATGCACTGTGTCCTCACTCTCTCGCTAGTTTGTTGTCTATTTTTTGCGCTGCACTACATTATGATTCTTAGTAACTATCGACTATTCGCAAGAAAGTCTTGAATTAGCCCATTGGACTCGATAGGCTCATTTCACTGGTTAAAAAGTTAATTAAACAAAAATATATTTACTACCGTAATAATGTTCGTGCGCATGTAAAAATGCCTCTTCCACTGTAAAAAAAACACCGCAGGTAGCACGCAGATTCCACATTTCTGTAATTTATAAATAATATGGGACATATTTCTGGAAACACCCTTGATATGAAGCTACACAATTAAGGTTTATGCTATGCTCTCCATGCGTTCAGTAAGCAATATGTTCTTTTTCCTACACACTGGGGGTAGCTGAGAAAACCAAAAGCAGTCGACAAGTCTGTAACTGTATAAATTACTAAAGAAATGGCTATTAAAAACTTTCCACCTAGCTGTCGTACTTGCAAGGGCCATAAAGCCGCTATTGGTTTCTTTTAGAGGTGTCGCAATAACTTTATCGTCAAAATGCCGTGTCACAGACAAAAAAAAACGACACATTTTGTTTTCTTGTTGTTCCCATTGAATTCGGGGTTGCGGTCTGTTACCAGCGCCCGTGGGATTGCGTTGAAATGGCGATAGGTATACTTGGATGATGATTGGAAGTGTTCATGGTGATTTAGTAAACTGAAGCCGATTTCCCCCGTGTATTTGATCTCGTGAGTAGAGTGGCTATTGATTCGTGTGTACAAACGGCCACATAACGCAGCAGCCGAACGCGGCTTTCGGTATTATGAACCAACTCACTGTTTTGTTTGCAACTCCGCTACCTCAGATGTCATGCAAACGTTTATGAGCATTAAGAAACCTCTATATACGAAAATCTGCGTCATTATTTTGACATTCACACACTCTCTCTTTTATTATACTTAAAAAAGTAGTCTGCTCCTAATGCCGGATAAAACAGTATGTACCATTACACCCCCCGTCCCCCCATGAATCTTTATTATTATTTATGGTTTGAATGCCAACTCGTTTCTTTTCATTAGAGATATCCGTCTTTAGAGGGTGCGACGGGAGCACGGGTTATTGTGGTTTATATATAAGGCACGCTTCCCGCATCGTCGCAGTATATATGTAGATAAACATGCAGGCAATACACGCCTCCATCGTCTAAGTATAGTGACGTAACTCAGGTGCCCTGTTAGTGCGTGCGGTTAAACGGGTCGAGCGAGGAACAAGCAAAAAAGACTTTGCCTCGCGTCACTCTTCTCAGGAGCGACGTCTGTCAACTTGCGGGACGTTTGCGGTGGCAATCAAGATTGCTGGCCTCATACTATATCTTAAGTGGCGTGATAACCGTCTTTTACAAAGGCACCGACGCAGATAATCGAATGAAAGGGAAAAAAAAAAAACTCAGCGTGACTTCGCAGGCACGGCCATACCTCTGCGCCGTGCAGAGCGCATATAGGCTGACAGAGTTATAACCCTTTGATTACAGATGGCTCGAGTTGACCCTGCAGAATAGCGCAATAAAAATGAGACGTGAAAGAAAAAGAAGATAAGTTTACTTCTTTATTCCTTTCTTTCTTTCTTCCTTCCTTCTTTTATTTCTTTCTCTCTCTCTCTCTCTCTTTCTTTCTTTCTTGTTTTTGTTCCAATGCATCCTAAGCATGAGAAAAACAGTGGCAAGACTAGATGAAAAGTTCTTCACAAAGGAAAAAATAAATAATGCAGCATTGAAAAAAGAAAGAATTAAATTTGTCTCAACGAAAGTAGACGGCTTACAGCTGCAGTGTTTCAGTGTCGTATGGCAAGAAACGGCATCAGACACACGTTCTCCTTTTCTTTCTTTTTTTCCGCATCAGCCTTGCAGGCTCCATGCAAAACTAACAAGCAGTTCAAACCAAAAAAGCAGGCCTTTGTCTCATCTTCTTATATAGCTTAGGTATGTTACAAAGTAAAACTTTCTCTTTTTTGCAGAAAAATAAAAGAAAGAAGACAGAGTGTATATAGAGTGGTTACCGGACAGAGAGGTGCTGCAGAAACGACCGTTTCATGTGGGGCACATACGAGCGGCAACTTTAAGTCAAATAAGAATGAATAAAAAATAATTAATTAATTAATAATTCATTATGTGTTACCAGTACGGTACGTATACGCTGAATAACGATGACAGATCAATTGTCACCGGATGACTGATCATCATAATTGAAATCATTACTAGCATCTTTATCAAAATGATTGGTATCGCAATTATCGTCTCAACAGAAGAGAGACATCACCAGATAGCCTTGCTCTGACATACGCAACGCAATACTCTTTCAGCGAAAATACTGAAATAATAAGCTTGGTCTCAAACAACCTCAGCACCGTAGCTGTCGTTGCCTTAATGGCCAAGTGCTTCACTATAAACAGCAACTAGTGCAGTCTAATCCCATCATGTGGCCGACCATCTACATACTGTTTTACGCTGTTAGCCATGGGCAGGCATCCGGGCATGGGTCGAAAGCTCGAATTCTATTCACAGCAAATTTAGAGCATTTCTTTCTTTTTTCGTTCACTTTTTTCTTTACTTTCTTTAACGCCTCAATATAACTTTTTCTTCTTTCTTAGTGACACCGTATCTTGCGCAGAAAAATCAGTGTGCATACTAGACTGCGCGTCCCCCAGTGTGTAAAGAGAGAGAGTCACAATAGTCTTATGATCTACACCTCGCGTTACTAAAGCGTCACTGACGTCCCCAAGTGAAGGCGTAAGAACAGCAACATTGTCTTCGGAATTTTTGTTTATTTGTTTTCGTTTAGCGTTGCGTTTGTGTCTTGGAGTATCATGTGCCAGGTAAAGCAATACACGGCAACAATGAATCACATGAACAGATGCAAAAAAAAAAGAGACAGGGGTGCTTAGAGAGAGAGAGAGAGAAAGGAGTATCAAGTGAACATTTAAAAAAGGCCTTCACATGGCAGAACACTCGAGAGAAAGTTAACAAAACAAAGACGGAAAAAACGATCATCAAGAGAGAAAAGGTCGCTTAACGGGAACGCGGCTAATGGCTGCTGCAGCATGCCGCACACGTCGAGAGGACATGGCCTGCATGCGACTCTTGGTAAACATGACAGCATGCGCATTAATCACGTGTCCCGGTCAGCCGATGGACTCGGGCGCCTTATCGGAGCCCATGCCACTGGGCTGTCCCTCGTTCTTTTCTTTGTACTTCAACCGCTGGTTTCTGTGGGCGCGTTTGTTTCTTTCTGTCTTCGCCAGAATGGCTTGTTGTCGTCCTGACTATGTTTTGGTTGCCCGGCCAGTACCTCTGCGTTCGAGGAGGAGGACACGGCGTCCTCAACGTATTGGCCTATTTCTGTGCCGCGGTAAGAAGGATTCTCCAGGCAGCGGCGAAGCCCTCGCTGCTTTCCTCGGC
This sequence comes from Rhipicephalus microplus, assembly GCF_013339725.1. Taxonomy (NCBI): domain Eukaryota; kingdom Metazoa; phylum Arthropoda; class Arachnida; order Ixodida; family Ixodidae; genus Rhipicephalus; species Rhipicephalus microplus. The sequence goes on from NC_051172.1 coordinate 101,558,660, forward strand.
GCTTGTTCGTACTGGGTGCTTCTCTTTTAGTGCATCTAACGCTCGACTCGGGTAACTCACTTTGCATGCATGGCACAACACGGCGGCGACATGGGCGTAAAGATACCGACGAGAGTCGAGAAAAACAAAACGTGGTGCACGGCGCGCGATTCCACGAAGGCATGTCAATGATAACAAGCTACTTTCGTCCTTTGTCAAGATTATATGCCCCCCCCCCCCCGCCGCTGCTTGTTACTGCAGCACCGGCATCGGTGGACAAGACAGCCTTCGATTAACGCTTGATAGTAACGTTAGGCAGCCTGAAACTAGGCGAATGAGGTTTTTATATCGTGAGCGAATTGTACACCGCTCCAACTTTAATGCTTCCGAACAGTATTATGTCATTTGTTTTGTTTTGTCTTTTTTGTGGACTCATTTTTTTGTTTCTTTCTGTGAATTTTTATTCCTTCACATTAGTGAACCAAACAGCTTTGGGCGGGTCGTATCGACGAGGATATCTGGCCATTTTCACAGCGCAGTTCGAGAAAAAGAGGTTACTTTTATCTTTTCAAGCTAGAAACCTGTGCTGGAACACGTTGCGACTGGGTCAGCGAGAGTTATTTAAGCATAGGCTCATGATTTATTCAGAGGTATACGTATGGAACTATATTAAACAAGTCTGGGAGTAGGCTGGCAAGGCAATTCGTAGGACAAACCTGAGTCAAACTTGTAATAATTGTTGGCATTTGACGTCCCCAAAACACGATATGATAATTAAGAACACCGTAGTGGAGCGCTGCGGAAATTTTGACCACACGGGGCTCTTTATGTGCGCCCAATTCCAAATGGCCTCAAGCATTCTGGCCACCACCAAAAATGCAGGCGCTCGGACCGCATTCCGAGTCAATATTGCAGCAACATTTTTCAGCAGCTCATAACCGACCTCTGGGCTGGTCCCCTCTTTCGGGAGCAGTAAAGTTTTGATCATCATCAGCAGCAGCTCATTTCTGGATGCTCCTCAACTCATTTACACGTATGTCTATGTACAGACTTCCTGGGTGTGTCGGTGCTGTTTATAAAACAAGTAACATGGACAGAAAGCAATAACTTACAGTAGCAGGCTCTCGCTACAAGGCAGTTCTAGTGCTTGTGTCAGAAAATGCATCATGACTTCGAAAATTTCACACTTCTTTTCAAAATAAATCTTGTTCTACTTTACTGTATACGTCTTGATTCTACTTCTTATATTTTTTGCACGTGACACACATCCCAGATTTTCTCCAATTTGGAAAATGTTTTGTTAATGGTGTCTCAAAAAACTGCTTTTGATGCTTCAGTATATTTCGCAAAAATTATCTTCATTTAAAAAAAACTTCATGCTTTAACAAAACAACGGCAAGGAATTCAGATTCGCGCTATAAACATTACTTAGCAGCTTTGTGTGAGATAATCCTAGGATATGACTGCAATACTAATTATATTAGTTATATAGTAGTTACAGCGCGACAATGTTGAAGAAGAAACAATAAGGACAAGACAGGTTTATTCCTTATTGCTGTCGTGCAATATATAAGCCAAGTGGCCCAAATCAAGCTCGCATTGCAGCAATTTTATGGACACTCTTGGCGGATTTTCCCTGTTGGCGTCAGGTCCCAGACATGTATGCGTACGCGTATATATAAAGAAGGCACGAAGAAAACAAAAATCATAAAAAAATAAATTACGAAGCCCCTGAGCGGGGATTCCAACCGGTGACCCCTTGCTCTATACCATGCCTTATACAACTCAACCACGAGTCATGCATGACATTCCACGTGACATTCCAATTTCTTGGCCCCGCCGCAATGGTCTAGTGGCTAAGGTACTCGGCTGCTGACCCGCAGGTCATGATATTAAATCCCGGCTGCGGCGGCTGCATTTCCGGTGGAGGCAGAATTGTTGTAAGCCCGTGTGCTCAGATTTTGGTGCACGTTAAAGAACCCCAGGTGGTCAAAATTTCCGGAGCCCTCCACTACGGCGTCTCTCATACTCATATGGTGGTTTTGGGACGTCAAACTCCGCCTCTGAGCATGATTTTGTTTTCAATAAAGTTAAAGTGTTAATTTATATCTATGTTTTGTTACAATATAAAAAATGCAGAGAATTGTAACCCACGTATTACCTAATATATTTGTTATGTGAACATGTTAATCCCACCCCTTATGTAATACCACCCACCCCCCGGGAGGTCCTTAAGGAAAACAAAATACTGACCGACCAACCAACCGACTGTACAAGATCGATTCGTCGTGTCACTTATAAGTATAGTGTGAGACCTCAACAGGCAAGACGAAACATGTTTATATCACATCCGATTAAACGGCACATATACCAATGACTCCAGGAACAAAATCGGATTGTCAGACTCACCATTGTGTTTTCAATTAAACGTCGTAGAAAACATTATTCACGTGCTCTGTGAGTGCACAATATACGCATCAGAAAGACAGTCTCTGAAGATGGCCTTGAAGCTACAACGGGACACAAACTTGGAGTTGAAAAATTTTCTATGCCCATGGCAGAACAGCTACAGTACGTTAGACTCCACAAAAGCGCTACTGACATTCTTGCGGGCCACAAGCCTGAGCGAAACGTTGCAAATAGTGTAGTGTGTCTGGGTGACGGCACGTGTTATGTTTTTATGACTGTATATGTCATAGGCATCACCGCGTACCTGGAGTAGCATGTCAGGTGAAAAGCCAGGCAAACTTCTCCAGCTCTCCATTAAAACAATTCTCTCTCTCTCTCTCTGCCGCATCGGCAACTACCGCCGCTACTCCACTCTCTATCTTCAGCGAGGACAGCGACGAAGCCGGCGCAAAAAATAAATAAAATGAATAAAAAACACTTGCACTCCTACGAAGATCAACATTAAATATTCACGCACAGGTGCTACAAGTACAACGCTTAGAAAGCTCGCTCCAGGCGCACTTCGTTTTAGAAGGCAAGACGAAGACATCGGCGGCTGAAATCTTCAAGAAGTGTACGAAGGGAAAAAAGGGAGGGGGGGGGGAAACAGAGCAGAAGTCAGGGCAAATCGACGCCCTCCCTTCTCCCGCCCTCATTTGTTTACGCGGCCGCGCGCTTTTCGGGGTGACGCTCGAGGAATTTTCGTGCAGATAAGCCGCCCGTTCCTTCGCCTTGCTCCTTTTCGAGGCATTCAGGGTTGCCTCGGCGGAAATCCCTGCCGCGCAGGACGAGAATAACGAGAGCGACGAACGGGGAGCAATAATCCAATTTGCGAGCTCTAAATCGCTCGCCCCGCTGCCACACAAATCTGAGCGCCTTTTCCAACCCCGCGCGCGCTCGCTTGTCGTAAGCGTTACTGTAGAAACACGATGCGAGAGCGCGCGTTCCTGTGCCCTGTCGAGAGTGTTGTGCCGCCGGTGTTGCCCACTGGGGCCTCGGAGGATGGATTGAGTGGCCGTCGGGTCCGGCCCCGAGCAGGACACCCGAGCGGCGTGCACGATTTTCATCCTCCGGAGATAGCACGCGAAACCAGAGCGAACGCACGCGATCACCGGAAACGCGGTGAGGAAGCCAGAGGAGAAACCGCGCCACCCGAGAGCGTTAAGCCCTTGCCGGCCCCGTGCTCGTCTCTCCTCTTACACCCTCAACTCCATCCTCTTCAAAAGAGCGGCGGGCTGCTCGCTCTTAACACGACGGAATGACAAGAGGGAGCGCTGCCTGCCGCCAGAGAAAACGCGCAACGCAAAGGATTCGCCGGGAACGGCGCCCCAGGCTTGTTGGCTCTCTTTCTTCTTTCTTTTTTTGTTTTAGCCTTATTACTATATGGCCGCCTCCTAAGCTTGTCGGGTGCCTGCGAGCACTCTTCCCGAAGAAAAAGGAAAGAAAAGGAAAATTTGCATTTTTATTTTGTGCATTGAATAAATTTTCGCCACCGGCTTCTAAAACTATATGGAAAAATCCTTGCATGGCGCTTCCTAAATCTTTCTTTTTATTATTATTTCTTTGTTCCGGTTGCCCGAGTATGCGTATGTGCGCACGCGCGGCAATGAGATTACGCTTTGTCTACATCCAACATGTCAAAGACGCCGCCCACCCCTCTTTGTCTCGGGGCCCATTTGCTTGAACGCGATTTTTTTTTTTTGCTCCCTGCTTTTGACTTGAGCGTTTCCATTTCCTGATGCGCGTCGGTGCCACCTATCCACTTTATGTTGTCACTAAGCTCATCGAACGACTTCAACCCGTAAAAAACGCCACCAGCCTAGCGTGCGAAGCAGGCTTGGAACGTTTTTAGCAATGAAGTCATTACATTTGCGAGCTCAGCCTTTTACCACATAAAGAATTCGAGCCCCTAGGTGTTGGCGTTTGTACATGAGATGGAGTCAAACTGATGTAATAACACTGCGCCGTAACGAAGAGAGACACCGAACAATCTGCGCCTGCCGGGTGTCTCTCTATTTATGTGCTTTTTTTCTGACTCCTTCGCGAAGGAGTGATTTCGTAAGTCTCTCTGTGTTGAGAAAAATAAGTGGGTGCGTTCAAAATGAGTCTTTGCTGAAAGGCTTCCACTCTAGTTTTTCAGCATATTCAGACCATTCGTACCAGCGCACAGCCAGCTAATAGGCACTGTTTAATTATAATTGCACTTAGAAGGCCACAAAATTTCAGCCTGTTGTTATCATTAAGTGCAATCGACCGAAGAGCTCATCCGCCCCGCCGTGGTGGTCTAGTGGCTAATGTACTCGGCTGCTGATCCGCAGGGCGCGGGTTCGAATCCCGGCTGCGGCGGCTGCATTTCTGATGGAGGCGGAAATGTTGTAGGCCCGTGTGCTCAGATTTGGGTGCACGTTAAAGAACCCCAGGTGGTCTAAATTTCCGGAGCCCTCCACTACGGCGTCTCTCATAATCATATAGTGGTTTTGGGACGTTAAACCCCACATATCAATCAATCTATCGAAGAGCTCATCCATGTGAGCGATAGATATTAGATAGTGGACACGCAGGTGCAGCCACGCTGGGGCGGCAACGCCTCGCGGAAACGCTATACTTGCGCCGCATACTGCGGGATGTAACTTTAGAGCACTCAACTGAAAGCCAGTTGAGTTGTTCAAAGGTAACGTCATGAGGGACATGCAACGAGGTATACACATTTTATCCGCATGGCGATAATTTGGAGCAACAATTACGCCTGCAGACAGCTTAAAAGTAAGAACTCCTTTTGATGACTGTGCGCAGCGAAAGCGCGTTTAGCCGATTCCCCTGTGGGTGGTAAATTGCACTTAACTGTATTTGCAACGTGTCAAGAGCTATGCATGCAGCCTATGAGGAAGGAGGCATTAAAAATAAAAAAAAATGGCCGACACCCCAGCCTAGTGCAACTGTGTATCATTACACATTGGCGCAGCCGCGTATATTTTCTGTGTGGACATTCAACACAAGATGTGGGTGGACTTCACCATTGGAGCGAATCAAGGCGGTGGCATCCGCATCATGACTGAAACTGCTCAAGGTGAAGAGGAACTAGCTCTCCCACAAGCAGTGAGCACTGACGAATGTGTTTCCTATATAAGCAATAAAATGAAGCTGACTCAAGACCATTTACTTGCTAAAAGAACGGTGACACCAACATAAAACTTCAAGACTATGAGAATTTTGAGCTGACTCCAGTAAGAAACGGCGTGAAGCCGGCTACAGTTGCTTCGTTTGACAGTTCCATTGAGCTGAACTTTGCGCCGAGAACAGAATAGGCAGCAAAATGATTTAATACGCTTGCTTGTAAACGCGACGGAAAGGTTAAGCAGACCGAGCCGTGAACACGTCATGTTTGACCGAGAGTCTAGTAGTCCCGAGTCCTGGCTAACGTTTTACGAGTATGCATGCATGCAACAAAAACTACGGGCACAGTGACGAAGATAAAGTGAAAAACATGCGATTATTCTTATCAGGCATAGCCAAGAGTTGGTACGAATGGCGTGACAACGTTCATAGCAACAAACCATGGATAGAGTATAAAGCAAGCTTTCTGAGGTCCTTCAGCGAGAACAAAGTGTTGCCAGAGGACAAAGCAATCGCGTTCAAACACTGGTCTTGATCTGAACTCAGCTATTTTTATGAGAAAAGTGGTTCCTACAGCTGGCGGATTCATCTTTGCCTGAGACGTCAGTGGTTCAGCTTATCATCCATGTTTTAAGTAAAGCCTCCAGAAACAAATACAAATGCGAGGACCAAAGAAGGTCGAATAACTTCTGCAGGGAATGCGAAACCTCTACCTCCAGGACCGATAGGAACCCACCGTCAACCCATGACACCTGCTGCAAGGAATACAGGGGCCACACGAGCGGAGGAACGACGCCCGCTTGCAAACTGGAGACCTACTGCAACGCGCATGTCCTTTTTGACCGACTAGGGAGGCTCAGACCATGGCGAAGAGCTAGATGACGTAACAAAAAAACTAAATAAAGAGGGTTTAGGTTTCCGCCCGACGACATGAAAGGAAGGTGTTTATTTGTCCCATACAAGTCTATTCTAATACGTATCTGTTTTTGTAGACGAAAAGGAACCGAGTGGGTTCGTTGACAGCGGAGCAAGCGTCACTGTTATATATGCAAATATTGTTGAGAGGGTGAAAGTAAATCAGGGAAGGCCAGTAGAAGTACACGGATACGATGGAAGGTGAGATGTTCACGATAAATGAACTTGTGTAACCATATCGTGTCTCGGCAACACAGTCACTGCGCAGGCACTGGTACTCCACGGAGTGTGGTATGAATTACTCCTTTCACGTCCAGTCATCAGTGCATTTCGCCTTAATATCTATTGGACAGGAGCAATTACCACAAAAGAAAAGCGCCACAGTATCAATGTTATAGTTTCGCCTTCAAGGACTCCACGAAAGCCATTGTCAGGTGAAGATGTTGGGACGCTTTACCCAGAATGGCTGTGCTTGAAAGGATATCCTACGGCAACTACAAAGTTTGAGGTACCATTCAAGCTAAGTGATACACTGGTGGTGAGCAAAAAGCCCTGTAATATGTCACGACAGAAGAGAGTGTGACTTCCGAACAAGATTCAGAAGATGTTCGATGCTCAGATCATCCGTCCATCCACGTCTACGTTCGCATTGTCCATCACAATTGCACCAAAGGAAGATGGAAGCCTTTGACTCTGCACGGATTATAGATAAATTAATAAGCAGACTGAGCTTTTTTCTGTTTTCTATGCCACGTATAGACCCTATCGTAGATGACACGGGTGGCTGCACAGTTTTCTCGGGCATTAACCTATGTAAATTGATTTGATTGATATGTGGGGTTTAACGTCCCAAAACCACCATATGATCGTGAGAGACGCCGTAGTGGAGGGCTCCGGAAATTTTGACCACCTGCGGTTCTTTAACGTGCACAGAAATCTGAGCACACGGGCCTACAACATTTCCGCCTCCATCAGAAATGCAGCCGCCGCAGCGGGGATTCGATCCCGCGACCTGCGGGTCAGCAGCCGAGTACGTTAGCCACTAGACCCCCGTGGCGGGGCATTGACCTATGTAAAGGATTTTGGCAAGTGCCGCTTTCTGAAAATTGCAAAAAATATTCTGCCTTCATCACACCTTTTTACATCTATGAGTATAACCGACTCTCATTTAGGTGGAAGAACTCACCCGTTTGGTTTCAAAAAAAAAAATGAACGACGTCTTGCGACCATTTCTCGGGAAGTTTTGTATCGTCTACATAAACTATATAATAGTTTACTCGCGCGCAACGAGGAAGAGCACTCAAATCATCTGGCTAGTTTACCTAAAACACTTTGTGACGCCGAGCTCAAGATTAATGACAAGAAGAGTAAGTTTTTCCAAAGGAAAGTTGTGTTTCTTGGAAGAGTATTTGACTGCCAAACCAAGACAACAAAACAGGAATCAGCTGAACGAATCGGAAAAATGACGAAGCCCTATGACTTGCACTCTTTATTTCTGGGTCTTGCAGGGCGTTTCCGACGATTTATTAGCGATTATGCGACAATAACCAAATGCCTCACAGAAATGACTAAGAAGAATGTGCCATTTCAGTGGACAGCAGAGTGTGAATCCGTTTATTAAAGCCTTGTGACCATTATTTCGCTAGATCTGGTCCTGACTCCTCGAGACTTCAAGTTGATTTTCGGACTGAACACCGATGCTTCCTATTATGTCACAGGCTCAGTGCTTTACCAGAGTGATACCGACTCTCCGCGGAGCCGCCAACAGAGGGTCGTCGGACACTATTCGTACACCTTTTCGAAAACGCAACTGAACTACACGACTACAGAGAAGGAAAACATTTGCAGTCCTAATGGCCGTACGTTATTTTAGACCTTACCTGGATGACAGGAGCTTCACGCTCTTTACTGATCACCAAGCCTTAAAGTATATCCTTAACCTCACCGAACCTCGAGGAAAAATTGCTAGATGGGTGAGTGAACTCCAGCAGTTCACTTTCATGGTCTACCACAGGCTGGGGAACACCTCAAGGATGCAGATGCGATTTCAAGACTTGCGGTAATTCCTGATCAGGAAAATGTCAACGCAGCTTTGTTGTGGGAGGGAACTGAAGAACTCAAGTTCCACAACGGGAAGTTCATAGTCCCAAAAACAATGGTGCCTCGAATTTTGGAACTATATCACGACTCCCCACACTCAGGTGGACACGACGGCTTTTGGAGGACGTATAACAAGATTCGTCAGCGTTTCCACAGGAAACACATGAAAGAGGACGTTCAACGGTATGCTCAGTCTTGTCATCAATGTCAAGTTCACAAAGCCAAGTACCTTCAGAGAATAGACGAGATTGTTTTGCCTCAACGTTCTGGCGTACCATTTGAAGTCATTAATCTGGATTTCGCAGATCTCAAGAAGAAGGCCGCAGGACTAAGAAAAACACAGTCTTTCCTAGTGGCAATAGACCAGTGCACAAGAATAGTGGCTGCACGGCCGGGAAGGGAAGATGCAAATAGTTTGATCACTCTTTTGACCCTAGAGATGTTCAAGAATACGTATGTAGTAACATCAGATAATGGGCCAGCGTTTCTAAGTTAGCGTTTGCAAGATTGGGTGAAGGAACGAGGAGGTGTATTTCGACGCTGCGCTCCGTACCATCCTGCAGGAAATGGCATGGCTGAAAGAATCATTCGAAATTTGAAGCAGTTCATTTCAATGAACCCAGGTTTTGCAGTTTTCAGAAATCCACCCGTGCTTCCTGCTGATCAACAACTTTGCATTGCTGACCACCTGCAATTGTGAGAAAAATGAAAAACTTCCGAAGCCTACTAGCGATGCTGGGAAAATATGAAGAGAAACTTCGACCGCGCCACAAGACGCGGATACCTCAGATACAACTAACGATCTGGTGCTCGTCAGGAAAGGACTTCCCGGCACGAAGCAGGTGTACATGGGACCTTATCGCGTGGTGCAGATTGCAGTGCAACATGGCGTTCTCAAAAGGGTTGGTTACACAAAAGATGACGGCATGCTGGAGTTTGCGACCGTTCGAAACGTCTTTATCTATTACCCCAGGATGGATGAGTCTTCAAAGCGGAAGAGTGTATGTGGACGTTAGGCAGGGTTGGAAGGAAGACGAAGAGAAAGAAGGTGTTTAAAACAAAGAAGATAGCGCTGACTGACACCCTAGCCTAGTGCAACTGTGTATCATTACAATCTCTCTCTCTCTCTCTCTCTCTCTCTCTCTATATATATATATATATATATATATATATATATATATATTGTAATGACGAAAACCGAAACTGGAACTCTCTCTGGCACAGACTCGCATGCTAGGAGAAAGAGGACGAAGACGAAGCAGAATAAGAACAGCCGGCCTGCAGCAAAGGCGTTGTCTCTTATTTCTCTCGTCGTTACAATGGCGCAGTCGATGAAGAAGACGTCATACGTCCCGGCTTCGTCATCCAGGACGCCCGCCGACGTGCAGATGCGGTAAGCGTCGCTTGGGGACGGCGTCAAGGCCTCCTCAGCAGCTGTTCACCTGCCGCCACTGCCACCACCGTTCGGGGATGGCGCCAAGGCCTCCTCGGCGGCTTTAGTATACCCATCACCGGTATTTCTTCATGAAAAGGGACACCGTCTACGCGTCCTTCGCCACGGATTGTGCCGTGAGCACAGGTCGACAAGTGAACCCTGCGGCACAAGCCACCTGTCCGTACCCTCGTGGATCATCGGCAGCGTGGTTCTCTCATCGTAAAAACGCTGTTCACGCTTCCTCGATCATGGAGCCGACAGCCCTCCTGCAGCCGGGAGCACCTGTGCCGCCATTCGGGGACGGCGTCCAGGCCTTCTCGATGGCTCCTGGGCAGGCTTGCCCCGGCCCCACCACGACAGTACATGGCCTGTCGTTGACCGGGAATGCCGTTCACGCTTCCCACTGCGACAACGTCCTGCTCAGTGCTTCATCGGCACCTCAGCCGCTCAGGGGTGCTGTTCAAGCTCCCTCGGCCGAGGGTACCACAGCAGTGAGTACGCTGATCGGGGAACACGTCCCCACTGGCTCCGCATGTGGGCCGCCCGAGAGTGCCACCGAGCTTTCGCGCACCATTGCGCGACTCCGCCTCGAGGTCGGCGCCCTGACAGCGTCGAGTTCTGCGATATTCCCTGCTGCCTTGCCGGGACTTCACATTATCGATGAGGCGTGGCCGCGGCCGCCTCGCAAGACCATTCAACAACTTCCCCCGAGAGCCGCAGCAAGCTCCAGTATACTCTCGCGGCTCTTTCACACCAACTTGGCTGTGTGGCGTCGCTATTTTCTGGAGCTTCGCCTGCCGTGACACCACCACCGGCTGCCTCCGAGCTACCCGAGTTTCGCGGCTTCCAGGACGATGCCGTCGATTGGGTGGCTACCATCAATGCTCTCGGAGCTCGCAAGGGATGGAGCGACAATCAGAAGTGGTGCGTGGCCTTAGACCGCCTTCAAAATCCTGCTGCTGCGTGGCACAGGTACGAAGGCGTGCGGCAGCAGTCCTGGGCGGACTGGAGCGCCAAGCTCATTGCTGCGTTTGGAAGAAATGAGTCTGACCTCACTGCTACCTCTCATTTACCCTCGCCACTACCGAGCAAGGGCTATGAGAAGCACAACGACGAGGCAGCTGCACCCTCTGCCAACCTGCCCTACCTCGGAGATCAACCTCACGAGGCGCCGCGCCCCCCCTACAGCTGTGCCGCGTGCCCCCTCCCCGGACAGCTTCCAGAGTACCCTGCGGCAATCATCGAGACAAGCTGGACGGTGTACTCCTCCGGGCAAATCTCTGACTCCGCGTCGACACCTGACACACAATTACCCTTGACCCAACTTAGGACCGCCTATAAAGCACAGAAGCCAGTGAGCCCAGCCTCCAAGCTGGTCAGCCCCAAATGGCCTGGATCCATTGACCTGCTGCGTGACGACCGGCGGCTCTTTCACAACCAGCCGGAGACCAAGCACACGTCACAACGGCCAGTTTGACCCATAGTAAGGAGCCGCACCATCCCCTGCCACCTTTGCCGTCATTGGCCGAGTGCGTGGACGCTCGTAACTTGCCAAATGCCGTCTCCCCTAACGAGCCACAAGTGCCTACTCCACCTGAGGAGGATGCCATCGAAGTCATTCCGGTGCAGTTCACGGTTGCTCCGGATGGCGAGGCAACTGGCCATGTCGACATGAACGCACGTGACGGATTGGCAAAAACCTCCACTTCGACCAGCAGTGCATCAGCGAAGACGCTAGAGCACGACTTGTGTCGCAAGTCTACGCGCAAAGTCTACACAGCGATGTCGCTGATATCTATCGATATAGCCCATCGTACCTTCCCTCGCTCTGAACAACGCAGGCGTCCCCGCTCAGTGTGGGCCGCAGTACTGCATACTGGTGTCCCTGCAATGTCATCCAAGCAGCGAAGGGGTAGTCATCGCGATGGTCCGCCACCAATGCGATCACTCCGCACCAGCCAGTATCACCTGCTGGGTTTACATTCTCCAGGTGACTACATTAACTTGCCGCGCGGACGCGACCTGCAACGACCACCTCGACACAGCCAGGGTCGTCCACCAGAGTACAGGACAGTTCCACAGGACAGCTCGAGGCGTGCACATGACAGACTACCACGGCACTCCCAGTGCCGCCCTCCAGAGAAAATTGCCCTTTGCGCGCTAGCAGTCATGGCCGAGTGTAATGACGAAAACCGAAACTGGAACTCTCTCTGGCACAGACTCGCATGCTAGGAGAAAGAGGACGAAGACGAAGCAGAATAAGAACAGCCGGCCTGCAGCAAAGGCGTTGTCTCTTATTTCTCTCGTCGTTACAATATATATATATATATATATATATATATATATATATATATATATATAGAGAGAGAGAGAGAGAGAGAGAGAGGGGGGGCATCGATAATAAAAATCGAACTGGTGAGATATTGAACAGCTTTAAAGTGTGAGTCGTTGTTAAGGCCCGAGGCATGAGAAAAAAATCAAGAAGCAGCGTGCATCCGAGTGCAATCATTACTAGAAAAAACAAACAACACATTTCACCGTAAAACCGGAAACTGCGACCGCCGTGATGTTTTGAAGAGCGAGCCCGATAGACGAGATGGTGTAGGCTACGAAACGCAGCCTCAGAACCTCAAATATATAAAGCGAGCAGCAGCAGACACTCGTGAAAGTTGTCAATATAGCCAACGCCGTCGTCTCGGCGTGACGGGGTGTCGAGTCCAATGTAACGCACGAACGGACTCGCGGACAGCCATTACCGGTCACGTCTTTCTTCGTTTCCGCCGCCGCTGGCCGGCGCCCTTTCCCTGCGCCGACGATTCCGTGCTGTCTCCTTTCTCTCACTCAATTTCTTGCATTTTATTTCGCCAGTTTTGGCACCCTCTGTTTTGTTGCCTTGTCGAAGTGCAGGTCCGTTATTAACGATTTTTTAAAGGGAATTTCCGAAAAAAAAACCTCCAACAGGAACTGTAAGGCGGAAGAGCAGCAATTGCAGTAATATACGGGCCTATATACTCTTTCAAAAATACAATTCTACCAGGTTTTCTTGTAGGAACATGAGAGAAAGAAATGGGGAGGGTGAGTCTGTGTTTTCCAGCTCTTTTTATCAACGTGCGGGTTGACAGAGAGGATGGAAGAATACCACCCATGTTCATCCCGTCTTTATTGCCTGTTTTATCCTCAATAATGGCATTTCAATCTCTTTTTTGTATGTATGCCCCCGTCCGAACAATGCCCCTTTCCACGAGAAATAAAAGGCACCAATGAGAGGAAAAAGGAAGCTCTGGAAGAGGAAGGGCAGGAAGCGCTGTCGAACCGCTATTCGGCTTTTCATCGCTGAAAACAAAGCGCTTGAGAGCGCTTTACTGCGGCCAGAGGGGGGGGGGGGGGGGGGGGGGGAGACGGTCTAATGTCTTCCTCTTTTTCAGCACTCGACAGAGAAATAGGAAAAGTGCAAAGCAACGAAAAAATCCCTTGTCATTTCGCCTTCGTTTCCATCGAAACTGTGCGTTGTTACTTTCTCGGCTCCACATAGCTGTATTTTCAGCGATTCCTGAAAATGGTAGATGATGGTTGGCGGTGCGGACGATTCGAGGTCATATCTATCTATCTATTCTATCTATCTATCTATCTTCTATCTATCTATCTATCTATCTATCTATCTATCTATCTATCTATCTATCTATCTATCTATCTATCTATCTATCTATCTATCTATCTATCTATCTATCTATCTATCTATCTATCTATCTATCTATCTATCTATCTATCTATCTATCTATCTATCTATCTATCTATCTATCTATCTATCTATCTATCATCTATCTATCTATCTATCTATCTATCTATCTATCTATCTATCTATCTATCTATCTATCTATCTATCTATCTATCTATCTATTCTATCTATCTATGTGTGTGCGTGTGCGTGTGTGTGTGTGTACGTGCGCTAACAGTTACAGCCAGAACAAATTGTGTTGGTTTTCCAACAGCAAGACGAGCATCTGCGTCATGCACTATGGTGGATTTCTCACAGTTTCTTTAATTATCAAGATTAGGTTAGTGCCCTATCACTCACAGATAATGAGGCGTAGTTTTGCATATACGTATATTTCATTGTGCTGACAACTATATAGACTCTAAAAGCCCGTTTTGCTGTAGTCGTTATATGCGTATACAATCCAAATCAATATTTTGAGTGCAGGTGAAAGCTTGTGAAGGCTGCAAAGGGCGCTGTTCAATCAAAGATGAAGTGCGTCTGTCGACTTCGTCAGTTGAAGCTGCATGAAGGGTTGTTGGGAGGGGAAAGTGGCTGTGTTTTTCGGGCAGCATGTGAACTTTGATTAGATGGGTGCTGTTGCAAGCGTGATTCTGAGTCAGATCTGCAAACGTCTATACTTTTGTGCCGGTTGTGCTTTGTGCTTTCCCCGCTTACCTCACATTGAAGCTGGTGCACAAAACAACTTCACTCGCTGAAGCGGCTGCGTTTGCTTACGCCAGTGGTAGAGTTACACAAGACTGGATCTTAAAGGAATCGGCTCCGAGTCTTCTTTAAATTATACTGCTGTCCAGCGCGGTAAATTAGTAGTTGTGGCCCGAAGGTCAAGGGTTCGATGGCGGCCGCTCAGCCATGGCAGTCAAATTTCAATGGAGGTTAAATTCTAAAGGCCTGAGTACTGTGCTATGTCTGGGTACGTCAAAGAACACCATATTATTAAAATTTCTTGATTGATATGTGGGGTTTAACGTCCCAAAACCACTCTATGATTATGAGAGACGCCGTAGTGGAGGGCTCCGGAAATTTAGACCACCTGGGGTTCTTTAACGTGCACCCAAATCTGAGCACACGGGCCTACAACATTTCCGCCTCCATCGGAAATGCAGCCGCCGCAGCCGGGATACGAACCCGCGCCCTGCGGGTCAGCAGCCGAGTACCTTAGCCACTAGACCACCGCGGCGGGGCTTATTAAAATGTCTTGAGTCCTCCACTACGGCGTCTTTCATATTCACATCACGGCTTTCAGAGGTGAAATTGTATTATTCCTAATAATAAATATTGTTGGTGTTTCGATTATGAGAGGCACCGTAGTGGAGGGCTCCGGAAACTTCACCCAGCTGAGGCTCTTTAAAGTGCACGTAAATTTAAGCACGCGGACCTCGAGCATATTTTTGCCTCCATTGAAAATGCGGCCACCGCGGCCGGGATTCGATCCCGCGACCGACGGGTCAGCAGCCGAGTGCTTTAGCCACTTTAAGACCACCGTGGTGGATTATTCTCCCTGATAAACCCTCGAATTATCTCTAATATTGATATTCTTTCTTCGTATACTATTCCCATTAGTTTCTATCACATTTATTTTTATGCCCTTGTAATGAAACAGAATATATAGTACGGTGAGGCCTCAGAAGCCTGTCAGCAAACTAGATGCATTTTGACGCTGACGTTGCAATCTATACGCATGACAGTCCAGAGCAAACTGCGTCTTTATTTTTGAACGGTTAGTTTCTGGTTATAAAACTTTGTGATATTAGGGAAGTTAGTGGCAGGCATCTATGAATTCTTAGTCTTAATCATTTTCATGTTGATCATTTATATCCTGTTTCGAATGTTCCACTCACTGTCATGCTGAATACGGTTTGTTGTGTAGGCTCTAAAACGATTTGCCTTTTTTGGAAATATTAATAATATTTGCCCGATAACCCTCATCGAGCTCGGGCTTAGGCCCAAGTTTCTTTTCTTGAAAACTCGGCACTCGCAACTTTCCTACCCCGATTGATATCAGGTTGATAACGGGTATTGTTGGGGATCTATAAGACTGCGGACTTAGCGAACGTTTTGAAGGGTCTCTATTTTACCACGTGACCCTAAACGAAGGGCCCCAGGCCCGTTTGAAAATACAAGTGGCGTTCCCGTGCAGCCTGTCTCGCTGGCTGCCGGAAATCGGCTCCCGTCGCCTGCATGATGCTCTCCCGCCTCCGATGCGATCCCGCGACCCGGCCGTGCTTCCCAGATGTCAGCCATCGGGGTTTAAGGTAAAAAAAAACAACGACGCTTGGCTCGAAAGCAAGAGGTGCATTGACAGGCCAATACCTCTCCCTTCCCGTAACCATTCGGAGGAAGAGCCGTGGTTTGTTCAGGATCAGTTTAACGACCGTCGAAGCGTCTCCGACTCGCGGGGTGCGAGGAAATGACGTGAAGGAATCCACGGCTGCAACGCCGATATGTTTTGAACAGAGTCCGCGAACTTGTTGTCACGCAACAGTATGCAGTTCGTAACCTGGAAGTGTATAGTACGTGGCTACAATACAAGGAAAGTCACACGAGATAGGTGATGATTAGCGTTTTGGAACAGGAAAAACACCATGTGATCTTTTTATATACGGCGCAGTAACGGTCTCTTGATATATCACACCGATGGACTTCAATTTAACCTGCATCAATTTTCTACGGTACAAGTAGGAGTCTAAGACTATTTCTGAACACAGAACTCATCTAGACGCCACTTTAAGCTTTAGTGAAGTGTCATTTATAAGGAGCACGGAGGGGCGGGGAGCACTCAGGTTCCCCATACATGCCCTTTCAAATTCGAATCACAGCAGTCCCGATTTCATTTTCTGTGTTTGCGTCAGTGTGCACAGTTGATTATTAAAAATAAAACAACAAGTAAAAATAATATAAAGCGGCCAAGCTGTAAGAGAAACTAATTCGAACTTTTGTCTCGACCACCGAAAAAAAGGGCATAATGTACGCAGGATCAACAAGCTGTGTAGCCAACTTTTTTTGTTTTCAGGATTATAGAACATGTTTAAACGTGTGGAAGTGATTCCATTTTTCGAAGCAATCTCCTTCAAATTGCGCAGTAATACCCCAAAGTATGAGGATCGCTAAATCAGGCTGTTGAACAGAACGATTTCTAGGCCCATTGTGCCGCACGGCCAAAGAGAACGCCTGTAGTAATCAAGACAGGTCGTTTCGTATTGAGTAAAATACGTGCTGGTTTGAAAACTTTCAAAGCAGTATTTACTTTTATTGTTCCGATCACTGGTAAGAAGCAACGAGCTTCTCCGCCATATAGTGCTGAGCATCGCATTTCCCGTGCGTGGGGACAGCGTACCACGCAGTGGTAGTCGACAAGCGTGTAATTAGACCCCATTCGTATACGTACACAAGTATACGCATAAATATTAGGTGTTTGCTCCACAACACTGCCATGCACTCCGAGCTAAATAATTCGCGGCAAAGCGATCAAACTATATTACCATCCCAGTAACAAATTTATTTTAGCTCAATTATGCAAAATTATAAATTAAGAGTCTTGTCAGGAAGTTTGCGTCGGCGAAAAGGCGTCTTCAGTCAAACTATCCGCAATGACAAATATATGGAAGCAAAGTCGTCTCCTAAACCCGGAATTTCACGACACTTAAGGTAACAAAAGAGAAATGAAATGTGTAACAAGAAAACAGGTATACCCAGAATACCAAATTGACGCTGGAAGCGAATAACGTTGAAAGCTAGCGTTCCGGCAAGCATTCCAAAGCGATGGCACACGTACAGCAAAACAGGGGCCAAGCGTTCGGCTCCGCTCATCGCGGGAAAGTCGGCATGGGGAAGACGCCACCGCGGTCAACACCCGAAGAAGGCCGTAGTCGCGGCGCAGCAGGCCCGCGTCCGCCGGTGAGCGCCCTCAATTGCGGCTGCGGCAGCAGTTGGCCAGCACAGGCACCGGACCGCAGGCTGCAAATCAGCCGCGAAAAGCCGCAGCCGGCGTTCGAGTGAGCGCCAGTGCCACGCCTCGGCCCATCCATAATAGAGTGGACTCGGAGCCGCGGATAAATAATTACCCCACCAGCTGCCGCCGGGACCCCGAGAGGCCTCCGTGCGCCTGCAGCGCCAGCCGCGCGGCGGTGACCAAGGCCGCCCTCGCCGGAAGCGCGGGCCAGATTCCTGAAAGTTCGAGTCGTGTTCTTGGCCGAAGCAAACCAGCCTTAATTAACTCCCGAATCGAGCGCCCAGTCAGACACATTTATTCCACACCAGTCGTTCTCGCGGCGCCAGCGTCGCAGTGGCGCGCGCAGGCGCGCTACAAGCTTACGCAAGCAGACAACGCAAGCAATTAAGAGGCACTAATACAGTCATACTGGCTGCGCGAGCCGCTGTCATCACGGAGACGGTGTGCGGTGCATATTGCGGCGCCTGTTTTGTATCGCGTCAATATTCTCCCGTTCTTGCGTCGTTGTACGCGGCCAGTCTGGGCATTGTTGAGTCCGCGAGCCCTCGTAACACAAAACAGCCTTGCAAGGTCCAGTGCGATCAGTAAGTAGCTAATACTTTAAACAGGTGCACTGGATGTGAAATGCGTGAACGCGACACGACTTGTATGAAGTGCATCCGCAAAATTTCTATGTTACCGTGAACACAGTTATACGAGGGGCTTAATCTGAGAAGTCGTTGGCAACCTGCTTAAAACAGCGCTGGTGGTCAGTGACGTTCAAAGACTTGGGCAATGCCTATAGCAGATGTCTCTGGGTGGAAAACAGCGTAGGCACAGAATTTGTTTTGTTCGGACATCACGCACCGGCGCCACTGCGCTTTCGGGAAACACAGCAGATCAGCGCAAGCACGCTGTTACCATTATAAATATATGTATTTTAATAATTGGAAAAAATTAGAAGTTAGCCTTTGCTTGTCTTGCATTGTGTTTTCTCTTGTTACATACATTTTTCGTTTTCGCTAAGAAGTCATGGACAACCAACTCGCTCGAACAGGCATATTTATATATGTACAAAAAAGAAGGGGGCGCATGTTTGCCACGCTCCGCCCCCCCCCCCCCCCCCATTTTTTTCTTCTTTGGTTCCAGTACATACTACTATGCCATGCACGAACAAACTGCATACCTGTAATCGTGGCTTGGTGAGTAATATAGAATTCAGTTACTGGACATGCAACGAGACCGTCTGCGCTTGTGAGCGTCGTTTAAGCCGCACGTTAAGGACGTCATGACACATTATTTTCGGTCATAATCATAGTTATGTGGGTTAATCTGTGCGCGTTCGTAAAAAAAAAAGTGGCGAAATTTTCGCACATTTGGTCGGGTACTTAATTTCTTACTGAATATTTTTATACCTACGCGAGCGGTTTGACAGTCGGGCAATATACTGACTTGCTCGCGGGCCGCGGTGATGCAAGAAGCTGCTCGCCGTTCGAGTGACTGCATTCCGGTGGGTGATTTTATAGTTAACTGAGCCTGCATTAAGGATAATTCGGTTTCCTTCATCTTCGTTACAAAATTGAACGATTTGCAGTGGCTAAACCTTCGGTGGGAGAAGACACCTCCTTCCCAATTTCGCCTGTGGCATCACACACGTCATGGCAATATGGCGGTTGCGGGCGGTATAGCCAGGGTAGACTAGCCGGCAGCACGTATTCCTCATTGAGCCCTGAAATATTCTTGTTCAGTCAACTTTCATACATGTATAGGGATAATAGGCATTTATAGCTCTATTTTTTTGCCCCAAATCGCAAATTATTGGGTGACAGCGCCATAGCCTTTTTGCCCTGCAACACTTTTTCAGCATGCACGGTCAGAAAACGCTGCCGATCGATAGTCGAGGTTCACGAGAACACGTGAGCCAAACATGACAGCGCAGCCTGTGGCCTGTAATTTAAAGCTCATTCTCGGTCGGCTGAAGATCACTCGCGCTTCTCTCGATTGATTGAATGATTGATTGATTGATTGATTGATTGATTGATTTGTGGGGTTTAACATACCAAAACCACCATATGATTATGAGAGACGCCGTAGTGGAGGGCTTCGGAAATTTAGACCACCTAGGGTTCTTTAACGTGCACCCAAATCTGAGTACACGGGCCTACATTTTCGCCTCCATCGGAAATGCAGCCGCCACAGCCGGGAATCGATCCCGCGAACTGCGGGTCAGCAGCCGAGTAGCTCAACTAAGCGCCGCGCGTAACCCGTGTTCTGATCTCATACAGCTTTTGCTGTAAAATATGCCGCTGCACTATCGTAACAGTAATATCTGGGGTTTTACATCCCAAAACCACGATATGAGTATGAGAGAGGGCTCCGGAAATTTGCACCATCTGCAGTTCTTTACCATGCATTGACACCACAAAGTACACGGGCCTCTACCATTTCCCCTCTATCGAAATACGACCGCCGCGACCTTGGCCAGCAGCCGAGCATCCTAGTCACTGTTCTAGCCATATATACATACATACATATATATATATATATATATATATATATATATATATATATATATATATATATATATTAAGAAAGAGAGAAAAAAAGCATAGTTTTCCTTATACAACTTGACCTAAAGAGGAATCTGGCACTTGTGTCTATACGCGAGCTTCTTCAGCGGCGCTTATTTGCCGGGTGTAAAACAAAGTGATATTACCCTATTTTCATTCCAAACCTGCGTCATTTTTTGTACGTAAAACCTACTGGGAATAGTTTCTGCGATCGTGAGAGGAAGTGAAACCAGGACATATTTAACCTCCGGGGTGTGCACTGCTGTGTAGTTACGTTCCAAAATCGGCGTAATGAATTAATTTTTACAACACTTAAGAGCAAACATTGTTGTTTCTACTTCGAAAGTACGCATTATTTATGTTACAGCGAAAACCGTTACGAGATCACAACTCTAGGCACGCGCAGTTGTTCGCCACCACCGCCGAAGTCCGTAAGCACATCACGGGAAATTAGACACACACACAAAAAAAAAACCTAGCACAAATGAAACAGTTTGGCTCATACCAGCGTCTGTTGGGTACCTGCCCAGTATTTTAACACCGAACCACAGTGGTGCTTCGGACTTGTTGGCAAACTTGCCTTATAGGCAGGCCTGATGTCGGCAAAGCAATGGCGTTAATATGACGTATAAAGCGTTTTAAAACAACGAAAGAACAACCAATCGTCGCACAATGCGAATAGCGTAACGAGTGGGTCGTCCAATGCACGAACCCATTACAAAAAGTTGTTCTTGTTCTCCTATTGACTGTGGCGCCTACTTACTTCAGCCATAATTACTCATCGTCCTCGGTCACTGCATTAACAATTGCCGCAAAATTCCTTGCAAGTGTTTAGTGGATACGACGCTTCTCAGAAGAATGTCGAAAAGTAGCATTGCGAATGCCGGCCTACCACCCAAAAAATTATTAATGCCCTAGTGGGTATCAAGCAAGTGTGCTTGCCATATAGTTACCCGATGAGTGTTTTGAAATAGCTCTGAAAGGCCGCTCTTCTATAGCTTTCGATGTGACTGTGCTGCGCCTTTCGCACAGGCCTGGCGTTTTATGGAAATAACAATACAGTATTAAGTGAGAAACTGTTATCGTCTGCTGCGATGTCAGGGGCGTCTGTCCAAGTCGTCTGTTTTAAACACACCTCTCGTTTTGTTGTGAGGTCGAGTCAGAGGAGCGTGACGGGGTGACCACTTGGCTTCCCCGTATATTTGCAGTTTATCTAAACGAGTTTTGGCAAGAAGCGATTGTGAAAAAACATGAATTCGCTGCAACGTCCTGCACTGGCATGGAATGCTACATCCATGCGCAGCGGTGAGAGGACGACAATGGGCGGAAACTGTCAAATATAGCTTGTAAACCTCCAACGTCGCAGCAGATCAAGAGACCTAGCGGTCTTCAGACTTTCTGAACAACAAAAGCGTTGCTTCAGGGCTTTGCACCGCACCCCAACACCCCCTCTGCGCGAACAACGAAACTGACGCAATCTAATCTGAAGGCTATATTTCACATAAATAAGGCGCTGCGATCATGTACCCCCATGGGAACATGGTGGTACATGATCGCAGCACCAGATATCTCTTGAAGTATAATTGTATGAAACTCTGTAGATCATAGAGTTTCCTAAACATACACTACACAGGGAACTCTGGCGCTAGTGTCTATGGGAGCTGTAACGCACGACGCTTCAGCGAGCGTGGAAATGATGGGTAGTACACAGGTTTGTCTAATCTTCGTACTTGTGGCTCCGTGTGTGTTCTTGCGGCTTGGCGCTGTTTTCTCACCAAACAAAAATCAACAAATGTTCAGCGGTTGCGCTTCACCACCTTATTCATTTAGGCTTACCATTTCAAATCGGGTCACGAAGTTCAAAAGTGTTTGTTATTTTCTTCGAAACAATACCAAAACCAGGAATAAACGAAGCCACAAGTGCCATCCGCCGCCCGCAAGTACGAAGAGCAGGTAAATCCATGTACTACCTGTCATTCTCGTGGACGCTGAGTGATCACAGCACCAGTCGCCTCTAGTTAATTTTAAGAGACTCTATGCGATAGATAGATAGATAGATAGATATATAGATAGATAGATAGATAGATAGATAGATAGATAGATAGATAGATAGATAGCTAGATAGATAGATAGATAGATAGATAGATAGATAGATAGATAGATAGATAGATAGATAGATAGATAGATAGATAGATAGATAGATAGATAGATAGATAGATAGATATGCACGACAGGACATTCGCGTGTTGAGCAGCGGCACACACGGCTATGATTCTTTGAGACCTCTGAGGAGCCCTTTTCTCGTTGTGCTTCTGTATGTGTTGACAGGTTCATTTTTAATGTCGTCCGTCTCAGGTCGGCTGCTAAAGAGGACATGCTCTCGCGCGTAAATCCATTGTTGAACCGGATGTAGGTTCTTCTGACGTTGCTTTCTCTTGTCCTCACGTTATATACATTTCCCGCTACGGTGATCTTCAGTTCATTGTCTTTTATCTCGGTTGCATTTATGTGCTCCCCGCTCCCTCTTCCCTATAAAAGAGTCATTTCTTCCACTTCCCCATTCCTTTTCTTCTTCCACTGCTGTCGTATTGGCGCACTGCGATTTCGCTTTCGTTTTTTTCCCTCTGCGTTCTTTCCTTATTTTCGCTGCAGGCTGCAGGGGAGCCGCGGTTCTGTTGTGCTCGCGACTTGGTGCGTGCGAGGGCAAGAAATCGCCGACGGCGTTCTCTTTTGAGAAAGAGCTAGAAGAGCTCCGCGCGCACGCGCTTGCCGTTTCGAAAGGCACGGGGACGACGAGGCAACTCGGAATCAGTCCGAGCGGCCCGACGCTCTCTGCGTGGCTGCGGATGGGAAAGCTTTCCTCTTCCCCCGTCTTTTGCTTTGCTGGTTCCATTCGGATGAGCGGGAACCTAAATTACAGCCTCCGGGGGCGCGGTAGAAGGGCGGCCGTGGTGGCGGCGCATCGAAGGCGCGGATAAGATGAAAATGGAAATGGGCGACGGACGGAATGCTTCGTCGTGTACGGAGTCTTCCTTCCTCACTGCGGAGAGTAGGCGACGATCGAACTACTGTGGTAGTGGTTGGTGGCGGCGGTGGCATTGCGTTTCATGGGAGGAAAAAAAAAAGCGGCATTGTGCAGCAGCCGCCAACGTCGACGATGACAGTTTCGCGCCCATGTTGTTCTTAAAGCCCTGCTGCGGCATAGAGATGAACTTGCGATCGATGCGTGGCTTACGGCATAAGTGACTTAGGAAAAAAAAAAAAAAAAAAAAAAAACCCGGGTCTTCGCGCACTGTGCCTGGGTGCCCAGAATGAACTGACGCTGTGCTACTCATAGTGCGCGCTCTGAGGTTGCGTGACCGGCCCACGTATGCCCATGTGACCGCAAAATATACCTAGTGTGGAATTTACAAGAAAATGAAAACTAAGGCCGAACACAGTGAAATTGTTGTCTATGCAAGTGTGAGAGCATTATTGGATAGACATTCAATGAAGCCAATGTTGGTGGCAAACAGTGCGGCATCTGTCTGTCTGTCTGTCTGTCTATCTATCTATCTATCTATCTATCTATCTATCTATCTATCTATCTATCTATCTATCTATCTATCTATCTATCTATCTATCTATCTATCTATCTATCTATCTATCTATCTATCTATCTATCTATCTATCTATCTATCTATCTATCTATCTATCTATCTATCTATCTATCTATCTATCTATCTATCTATCTATCTATCTATCTATCTATCTATCTATCTATCTATCTATCTATCTATCTAATCATCGCCCAGCATCAAATTACCGCGAACAACCTGAAAGTTGTGCATGATGCAGCGATGTCCTGGAGCATCTGTCGATTCCATGTTTAATGTCTGCATAGGCTGCAATGTAAAGTTCAACCTATTCTCTTTCCGACCCTTTCCCCACCCCCGTACAGGGTAGCAAACCAGTTCGTCTAGGTTAACCTCCCTGTCTCTTCCTTTTATTTATTTCTCTCTCTCTCTCAACCCACCGTTAACGACCAAAGCACGCAACGGTGGACGATTTTCTGCGACTGCAAGCCGGCACTGCAGTCACTTCTGTCAAATCTACGGCATGGTCCACACGAGCAGTTGGTATTTGAAACAGCAGAAATGCTACACCATATAACAGAGAAAAGGCAACACGTTATATTCCAGTGGTTGCCAAGCCATTGTGGAATTATCGGTAACGAACGAGCTGATCAAGCTGCCCGTTCCGCCCATACAGAAGACAACGACCAGTCAATACCTCTCTCAAGGACGGACGCTGCTAGGAGGCTCCGCATGCTTGCTCGCCAACGCTCCATGGCTCTTTGGAATGAGCCTCTCTTTACGCATGCAAGATTACGATCCCTTGATTCAACGTTAAGCATGCAGCTTCCAACAAAAATTCGACGGGGTGACGCTACTGCTCTGTGCAGACTATGGTTGGGAGTCGCGTTTACCCGTGCGTACGCGTTCCGCATAGGTATGGCTGACACCGCCGACTGTGCACACTGCAGAGATGAAGAAACAATTCGACATATCCTGTGTGACTGCCCGAAATACAACCTGGAAAGACAACACCTTTCTAATAAACTAAACAGGTTAGATGACCAGCCGCTGTCAGAAGAAAGTATACTGCGCCATCGTCATGACTCATCGTCACAGAAAAAGCCATGCAAGCGCTACTGGGCTTCTTACGAACCACTGGCCTGTCGGAACGCCTCTGAGTGGACTGATTTTGTGTGTGCGTGTGTGTCGGTGTTTTTCTCTTATTTATTTTTTAACTCTCCCTTTCTCTTTCAACCCCCTATTCCCCAACCCCAGTGTATGGTAGCATACCGGATACTAGCTTCTGGTTAACCTCCCTGCCTTCCTTTTTTCTCGTTTCTCTCTCTCAACCCACCGCGGTGGTCTAGCGGCTGATCCACAAGTCGCGGGATGGAATCCCGGCTGTGGCGAGTCTATTTTCGATGGGGCGAAAATGCTGTAGGCCCGTGTGCTTTGAGTGCACGTTAAAGAACCCGAGGTTGTCAAAATTTCCGGAGCCCTCCACTACAGCATCTTTCATATGTAGGTCATATGTAGGTTTTGGGACGTTACACCTCATATAAATCAATCAATCAATCAATCAATCAATCAACCAATTATTTAATAGTTCAACCAATCATCCAATCAATCAATCTAAAGTTTCTCAGATCACATGTTCAAAAAAAAAGGCAAACCCTTAAACGTCTTCGCTAAGAATTGTACACGATAGTAATAACCTGTCCCGAGTAAATACTATACTTAAACTACTTATAGAATACTTGTTGTATATGATGCTACTCGAGAGGCTTAGATTGTGGATTAGGCTACTACAGCTTAATCGATAAAGCTGAAAGTAGCGTGTGTCAGTGAAGCCATCGCACATGGCTGCATTACGTGTTATGTGTAACCTGCTTTAAACCTTGAGCAATTATGCGCTTCAATTTTTTTCGAACTTACTATGCACCCTTTAAGTGGTCTTAAGGGAATACGCGCCTTAACGCATGTGACTTTTGTACTGTGTGGCCGGCTTTAAACGACGAAGTCCTTAGGGTAATCCCATGTTCTGAAGCCCGATGACAATGCACGGTTGCACCACGCATATTACTGCGATATTACATTTTGTATAGTGAAGTCTGTATTAAGGACGCGTGTGTTTGTAAACCATGAAGATTGTTCTCACTGCATTTTCACGCGAGAAACTTATTTTAACTGTACTTCCAACTATACGCGTCACTGTGTGGTAGAGCACCTGTTTGACACACAAATGGCTTGGGTTTGATCCTCACTCAGACCCGTAATTTCAATAGCTTCCTCAGCAAGCTTCTTTTGCTCGCGCCTTGTATGGCGGAGGCATGTACACTTCTCCGGTACGTGATTTCGGAAATGCTCACTAGATGGCGCGCCACCACTTAAAGCATGGCGATGCAAATTATAAAGGAAAGACTGCAGGCGTGGATAGAGGATGAGGGGGTGCTGGGGGAACTGCAGAATGGGTTTCGGAAACACAGGAGGTTGGAAGACAATCTGTTCTCACTGACGCAGTGCATCGAAATAGCAGAAAAGGAACACATGCCCCTGTGGCTAGCATTTTTGGATATCAAGGGAGCGTACGATAGCGTGGTTCAAGAGGAATTGTGGGGAATACTGGACACACTAGGCGTGGAACCTGTAGTCACTAATCTTTTAAAGGGTATCTATAAAGGTAACAAGGTAGTTATAAAGTGGGAAAAACAGGTATCCAAGCCTGCAGAGGTAAAACGGGGGCTTAGGCAGGGGTGCCCCCTGTCACCCTTATTATTCATGATGTACCTACAAGGATTAGAGGCAAAATTAGAGGGAAGTGGACTGGGCTTCAACCTCTCTTTAGTCAAACAAGGAAAGCTTATTGATCAGGCACTACCAGCATTAATGTACGCAGATGATATAGTGCTAATGGCCAACAACAAGGAAGATTTGCAGAGATTGATGGACGTCTGCGGTAATCAGGGAGATAGGTTAGATTTTAGATTCAGTAAGGAAAAATCAGCAGTCATGATTTTCAATGACAACGAAGGTAGTGAGCTTAGATTACAGGAGGTCACGCTAGAGATAACAGATAAATACAAATATCTGGGCGTATGGATAAGTAATGGGACCGAGTATCTGAGGGGACACGAAATATACGTGACGACTAAAGGTAACAGGAATGCAGCAGTCATGAAAAATAGGGCACTGTGGAATTACAATAGGTATGATGTTGTGAGAGGAATATGGAAAGGGGTCATGGTTCCTGGGCTGACGTTCGGCAATGCGGTCTTGTGCCTGAGATCAGAAGTTCAAGCAAGATTAGAAATTAAGCAACGTGGAATAGGTAGGCTTGCTTTAGGAGCTCACGGGAATACACCAAATCAGGGAGTACAAGGTGATATGGGATGGACATCATTTGAGGGCAGGGAAGCTAGCAGCAAGATAAATTTGAGAAACGATTGAGAGAAATGGGGGAAGAGCGTTGGGCTAGGAAGGTTTTCAGCTACTTGTACATGAAGAATGTCGATACAAAATGGAGGAAGCGAACCAGGAAGTTGACTGGTAAATACTTAGAAAACAGCAGGTGGCCAAACCAAAAAGAACTATCGGTTAAGAAGAAAGTGAAGGAAACGGAGACTGACAGGTGGAGAATGGGCATGATTAAGAAGTCCGCACTAGAGATATATCGAACTTTTAAGCAGGAAATTGCCAAGGAAAGGATCTATGATAATACTCGGGGTAGTTCTCTACTGTTTGAGGCCAGGACGGGAGTACTGCGAACCAAGACATATCGGGCCAAATACGAAGGGGTAGACACAGTATGCAGTGCGTGTGGAGAGGAAGAAGAAACTGCCGAACACTTGATAATGTTCTGTAAAGGGCTTCACCCTATAGTTCAGGATGATGGCGCAGAGTTTTTCAAAGCACTGGGGTTTAGGGACCGGGAGGGCAAAATAAACTTTAAGCGGGTAGACTTAACCAGAAGGAGGTTATCTGATTGGTGGCTAAAGTCAAGACACGAGTGAAAATTAAACTCTTCACTGCAGAGTACGAATCCTCAAACTCACTTTTTAAGGAAAAAAAATAAATATAGTTTTTGGTTCATTAGGTGTTACGGCTTGGTGGCGCTAGCCAACGCCCGATCTAAAGGGTACAGCCATATCCATCCATCCATTCATCCATCCATCCATGATTTTTATTGACAATGAAGGTAGTGTGCTTAGAATATAGGAGGTCACGCTAGATATAACAGATAAATACAAATATCTGGGCGTATGAATAAGCAATGAAGCCGAGTTCCTAAGAGAACACGAAATATATGTAACGACTAAAGGTAACAGGGATGCAGCGGTAATGAAAAACAGGGCACTGTGGAATTGCAATAGGTATGATGTTGTGAGAGGAATATGGAAAGGGGTCATGGTTCCTGGTCTGACGTTCGGCAATGCGGTCTTGTGCATGATATCAGAAGTTCAAACAAGATTAGAAATTAAGCAACGTGGAATAGGTAGGCTTGCCCTAGGATCTCACGGGAATACACCAAATCAGAGAGTACAAGGTGATATGGGATGGACATCAATTGAGGGCAGGGAAGCTATCAGCAAGATAAAGTTTGAGAAGCGATTGAGAGAAATGGGGGAGGAGCGTTGGGCTAGGAAGGTATTCAGCATCTTGTACAGGAAGAATGTCGATACAAAATGAAGGGAGCAAAATGGAGGAAGCGAAACAGAAAATTGACTGGTAAATACTTAGAAAACAGCAGGGGGCCAAACCAAAAAGAATTATCGATTAAGAAGAAATTGAAGGAAGCTGAGACCGATGTGTGGAGAATCGGCATGATTAAAAAGTCCGCACTAGAGATATATCAAACTTTTAAGCAAGAAATTACCAAGGAAAGGATCTAATAGTACTCGGGATAGTTATCTACTGTTTTAGGCCAGGACTGGAGTATTGCGAACCAAGACATAGCGGGCCAAATACGGAGGGGTAGACACGGTATGCAGTGCGTGTGGAGAGGAAGAAGAAACTGCCGAACACTTGGTAATGTTCTGTAAAGGACTTCACCCTATAGTTCAGGATGATGGCGCAGAGTTTTTCAAAGTACTGGGGTTTAGGGACAGGGAGGGCAAAATAGACTTTAAGCGGCTAGAATTAACTAGAAGGAGGCTATCTGATTGGTGGCTAAAGTCAAGGCACGAGTGAAAATTAAACCCTTCACTGGAAAGTACGAATCATCAACCTCACTATTTAAAGGAAAAAAAATAAATCTAGTTTTTGGTTCATTAAGTATTTGGGCTTGGTGGCGCTAACCACCTCCCGATCTAAAAAGTACAGCCATATCCATCCATCCATCCGTCCATTCATCCGTTGGCTCTCCGATGATTACAGCAATGCTCACAAGATGGCATGGGCTTTTTGGTGATTTCGAGAGTGCCCACTAGATGGCGCAAGCAGCAAACGCCACTCTCACTTCATTTTTTTCGTCGGGGACTCACTCAGTGAACGCTCTTCGTTACCGCCGAGACGCATGAACATCTCAGAAGTCAAGGCAGCAGCGCGGCGTGCCCGCAACGCAGCAGCAGCTCGGGCTCACCGTCAAGACCCTGCGCTGACATCCCGGGAGGTCGAAGCGAAAAGGGCTCGCCGACACATTCCTTGTGTATATATAATGTATACAGTTCATCAAAACGCACATATTACACCCAAATGTAAATTATAAACATTGCGTATGTTATGTATATATAAGAACGTTGTCACTTCTATATATGATGGTAGGAGATATGTACGAATGATTCGCGGGATACCCGATCATCTTGAGTAGGATCTTCTATAACATTACTCACTTGATAGATATGGCGGAGATTTTTTATTGTTTATTCTATTTGGATCTTTCTCGATATTTCGGTCATGCACAAGATGATGATTTTTTGCTCACAAACAACGACGCCCACGCATGTGAAATAAACTCTTTGCTATCGTTAATTATTATATTTTTTGCAACATGGGATCCGGGCTGGAATGCGTAATTCAGTCTGGTTATAAGATGTAGCAATTTCCTTCAAACTCTTCCTTTCCGCCTTTGTCAATGGTAATATACACAAAAAGAAGGAAGGAAAAAGAAAGGGAGAAGGCAGGGAAGCGAACCAGAAAGATTTCCGGTTGACTACTCTACACTGGAGGATTAGGGAAGGGGAATGGAAAGATCAAAAAGAGACAGGAGGGTAGAAAATAGATGCATGTCATTATTCTTGTTACAACAGATTGTCGGGTGTGATCGGCAGATGATAACTAAAGAATAGAATCCAACAAGAATGATCATGACATCCGACTCGCTTTTCTTCACTTACATTGTTCATGCACGTGTGACTGGCTGCAGCAGTGACTGCACAATGCCAAATGAAAGGGAATGAGAAAAGAGGGCTGCGAAAGACGGCGCGTCACTAGCATCGTACACACCATCGAACATCGCTGGTTCACGACTGCATTTTTTTTAATGCCTTCGGCTTTTTATTATTTCTTACCAGCAGTGGTTCATAATTGATGACAGCAGTTAATTGATGTTTGGCGCCTGCACTGTGCACTGTGTTTCTTCTTCTACGTCACATAGATTACACAGATGAAATATGCCGCATGCAAATGACTGTGGAGTGGCGTTAGCGAATGTATGTTTTGCAAGCCGACGTGAATCTCACAGTTGCAGGCATCCGCACAAAAGCTCAATATGTATATACAAATTAAAAGAAGAATAGGATGAAAATGACGAGATTATTAGGTGGCGTGACAAAATTACGGAATAAACAATTAACGTGGAACACCGCAAAATATAGCAGAACAACACAATATAACTCATGCTATTGTTTTCTTTCGACTGCCAAAAATGTTCTCAACGTGAATTGGTTCAACAGCTAGGGTGGTGGAGTTTTTTGGGCAATAAAAATACTACGACTTAGGCCGAATAACGCAAGTGTGCACCAAAGTGGGGAATGACTTTAGTCTAGCGCTGCATTAGAGAAGTTTATTGTCAAAGTGACAAAGAAGATCAAATATGGATGAACATTCGTACACTCCTAAGAAAATTAGAAAAAAGTAGTGGTGTTTACTTTGAGTTAATAAATGCTTCTTACTCTATTCA